>JAQJVL010004959.1:0-39552 GCA_035578905.1 Stictocephala bisonia
ACTTATAATAATAATTTGTTAGTCGTTATTTTTGGCAATTCTAAAAAATGTTTGCATGTAGACGTTACTCATCGGGCGGTAGAAGTTCAGAGATGTCCTCACAGAGCGCTGCACCTTCGTTTGTAGTCTGCACTGTGCAGTCTTGTCTATTCCACGCGAGGAGTCGGACTGTCTCATTGATATATTTTAAAACATAATGCTTGATTTCTATCTTATGTGAATACATTTTTACGCGAACATAATAATTAATTGTGTTTAAACCTAGTACTATTACACATATAGTAAAGATTTAGTTCTCTATAGTAAAAATATTTCCTTATGTGCATTTTTTTTATTCAGTAATATAAATGTAATAATTATACATTTGAAACATATAGTTTGTTAATGTTGAAAGTAGCAAGATCTTTATTATTACTATATATTATTACAATATTAGTTTTTTAAAAACATTAAAGTAAAAATAAAACAGTGCTAGAAGTTATTTACTTAATTTTCTACCTGTAATGAACGACGCTGGCGGATTACTATATAACAATTCTTTGTGTTGTTACAATATGTTACAATTGAATCTGACAAACTTATTCTCAAATTATTAACATTTGAAACTAATAATTAGGCTAAAATGTCTGTGGTGCTAGGGAAGTTAAAATTAATAATAATGTTACATGTAAAGGAGTATGAGAATTTTTATCTGGAGGTGTATATGTACCATTGTATAACATAAACTGTGTGAACCCTGTCATCGCAGGAACATATGGCGACAGACTTTCACAGATTTACAACCCATTCCGGATGTACAAAACAAAGCCAAGAGGGTAGCGCGGGGGCATAACAAAGTGATTCATGTAACCAAAAAAACTGATTCATGCAGGTGTTCCGCAGGGATCAGTTCTAGGACCTTTTCTGTTTCTTGTTTTTGTTAATGACTTTAGCTGTAATGTTTCTTTGTTTTCTGTATTGTATGCTGATGACACTACGCTGGTCCACTCAGATGCTGATATTTTTAAGGTTAAAGAAAAACTCAATAGATCTTTAGAAGAAGCGGAAACCTGGTATTCAGCCAATAAATTAGTTATAAATAATAGTAAAACTGAGCATCTAATTTTCTCTCTAAAAAATCACTTGAACTTAGATGATGACTTGTTTAAACCTGTTAAGTTGCTTGGTATTTATCTGGATAGTAAACTCTGTTGGGATGTACATGTAAATAATCTATGTAAAAAATTAGCAAGAGTAACCTGTCTTTTAAGAAAATTAAAAAATTGTGTCAGTTTAGATGTGTTAGTTATGACATATTTTGGTTTGTTTCATACTCATTTGATTTATGGTATATGCTTATGGGGCAATTCAGCATCAGCAAAAAAAGCTTTTGTATGGCAAAAAAAGGCGCTTAAGATTATAGCTGGATTATCCTTAACTGCCTCTTGTAGAAATATTTCCCCTCATTTTAACATAATGACACTTACATGTCTGTATATAAATTTTAATCTGATCTTTGTAAAGAAAAATATTGATGTTTTTTCTGATCAATGCTCTGTACATAGTTACAACACTAGACAAAGAGAGAATCTAACTAAACCTAACATTAGACTAGCTAAATATTATAAGAGTCACAAATACCAACGGCTCCTCTTATTCAATAAGTTACCACAAGCTGTAAGAGTATTACCTTTTAAGAGGTTTAGCATAGTTGTATCAGGCTGGCTCAAGAAAAAAGCATTTTATACTTTGGAAGAATACTTAACCTGTGATATGGGCCTTATGGACATTTTAAATTAGGTTAATAATATTGGCATGACTGACGATGCCTATTGTAAACCTATTGTTTATTTAATGGCAAATAAATATTCTTGATTCTTGAAACTTTGAATGGAGAATGTTTGAATTGAATTGGAAAAAAAAAAAAAAGCCCTGGCTGTTGGGCTGTTGATAAATTGCCCTTTCTGAGGAACGGTCGAACTCAGATAGTAACCAGACTACACTCATCCACACTCATATAACCATTCATATTCGCCTTAAAATACCAACAACGTTGGTCGGCGTCTCATATATAAGAATAAGAATAAGAAAGAATAAGATTCCAGTCACAAGTGTTACTAGCCTTGGCCAACTCATCGTGAGCGAGGTTCGATTATGTATTGAAACAGTTTAGACTACGAAACTTGTAGTTACTGTCCCTACAACCAATAAAGATTTGTTATGAGTCTCTTACTGACCTATTTCTTATAATACATGTTTATAATCAAGATATCACGATTTTAATTGTAGTAAGACCTTACTAGGCAATCACATGAAGACCTTACTAGGCAATCACATGAAGACCTTACTAGGCAAACATATGAAGACCTTACTAGGCAAACCCATGAAGACCCTACTAGGCAATCACATGAAGACCTTACTAGGCAAACATATGAAGACCCTACTAGGCAAACCCATGAAGACCTTACTAGGCAATCACATGAAGACCTTACTAGGCAAACACATGAAGACCTTACTAAGCAAACACATGAAGACCTTACTAGGCAAACACATGAAGACCTTACTAGGTAATCACATGAAGACCCTACTAGGCAAACACATGAAGACCTTACTAGGTAAAACCATGAAGACCTTACCAGGCAAACACATGAAGACCTTACCAGGCAAACACATGAATGCCTTACTAGGCTCCTTGTATCTTGGTGCATTATAATAGGCTAGTATATACATTTATTTATTTTAAAATTGTATTAGGTTAAGATTTTATCCACATTCTAAATCCATAATCTAAATTTATTGTATAGTATTAGTATTTACTTAGTTTTTAAGACAATTGTCAATGCATTTGTATTTTATGTTGTAGATATAAGCTGTTTATTTTTTGTGTATTTAGTTAGGCGTTCAATATTTATTTATATTCTCCTTGTATGTACAGTTTACATTTGCTAGAGACCGAGTATGTTGATTATATAATGCTTTTATTTTTATTGTATTAAGTTAGATGTTCCATGTCTGAAAACAGGAAATCGTAAAATTTTTAACTGTACAAGTTAGAAAAATAAGTTATGTCAGTTTTATCTGTACTGTTGTCTACTATAACGGTATAACAACTATTTTACTGGGCTATTTAAATTATTATTTTAAACTTAGTTTTGTAATACATCATGAAATAAGTTGTATTAAGTTTCTTAGAATTGTTAATACATGAGAATTTGTTTAGTCATTAGTATTGTAATAGTAAATGTTCGTGTAATGCTATACCTTTTGTTTTTAAACTCGTTCCTTTCTTTTATAAAGTACATGTTTATTAGTACAGTCAGGTTTCATAACCAAAGTATGGTGTTATTTAGAGTCATTTTCCTATAGTTTTGTAAGAAGGTTTTATCCGCTGTCAAATTATTTCAATATGAAAATAATTAATTATTAACGATGAAACATTCAAGTAGCAACTCATAGTCATTGCGCAAGAGTCATTATAAGAGCATTCAGGGTTGGGAAGGTCTACAACACCGAAAGAACTACAACTAACCGCAGGCTTACCACTCAACAGCTAGGACTCAGGCTTGTGACTCTTGAGTGACCTTGACTCAACTACGTTACAACCCAACAGGACGGCAACCTTTTCATCTTCCAAGCAGAGTTAGTTCGATGTGCCAACTGTAGTGGGAGTTCATTCGTTGGATATAGACAACAAATTAATTACAAATAAATAAATACGATAATATAACTACACATTACTGTATTGTAGAATGATACAAACGAAATATGACACATTGGGTTTTTAATTATTGCGTATAAAGCATAGCCGAAACACATGCGCGATGTAGGCTACACTTGCCGCTTGTCTGCTCTTATGAAACGGTGAAATAACGTGAGAGCTTTGTTGTTTTCTATGGAGTATTCATTTGGAAGTTGGCAATGTAACGCATCTATCGTTTATAATCATTCAAAAAAGAAAAAAATATACTAGCTGAATATAATGTGGGATAAAAGTACTTATAAATTAAAAACAAAATAAAATACCGTTATATGAGTTTTTGAAAATAGTCAGGTGCACAAATAAAATAATAGAAAGTTTCATGAAACACGGTAATCTTTTTTTCTCGTGAAAAGTAAACAAAATAAGCGTTTACTGATAAGCCATGGGAATGGATATAATCATCATTTCGAAGTCAGTGTGCAAATCAGTATTATTTAATTTTTGTACGTAATTTACAAAAAAATACTTATATCATTTTATAGATTTAATAACATAAAAGCAACTATAGTGCATATTGATTAAATTATTATATGCTGATGCAACATTTACTCTTTTATTTTTAAAATTATAGAAATATAAACTTTTGTACATCATTAAGAGTTATTATTATTATTTGAAAATGTTAACTTAATTTTTTAAGGGAATTTGAATATGTGTGAAGATTTAGTTTCAGGTAGTACTAAATGAATGTATGCTATTGCTATTCGCGGGTTAATAATTAATTACAATATCCTTTTTACTTAAGCTTTGTAGAAGTTAGATTGATTACAGTTTGATGTTTGTATTTTTGTAAAGACAATATTGTTAATATTATTTGTGTTATAATATTACATTATTAAATAATAAAAACGTGTGTAATATTTTAAAAACCTGAGTCCACTAAAAATATAAAAGATAAGGCTTGTTAAGATTTAATTGCACTAATCTGTGTCATTCATACAATAACTAATAAGCAATAAGGACTCTATTATCATTTTTCAGTTGTAATTGAAAAATGGTTTGATGATATTGAGCTACATAATCAATATTTTTGTCACGCCATTTTTGTCATCATACTAGTATATTTAAATTATCAGATACTTTAATTAATTTCCTTTATTTCATATGCGTACCTACTTGAAATTTGTCATCAAATATTTTTATTTTATTTTCTGTTAATTTTACATTTAGTCATTCACTTTTATAAATTGGTTTCATTCGTTTATGTCAGTTACTTGTAAATATTTTAAATATCACAAATTCTAATTTTGTGATATTTAATTCTAACAAACAAGTTTTCATACTAGTTTCATTAAGTGCTGTGTTTATTAAATTCAACATAACAGTAATAATGGTATTAGGTAATTAGTATAAACTATATTTTATTAGTTTCAATAACAAGAAACTAAATGCAACTCTACCTAATTTATTTGTACTACTGGAAGGAATGAGGACAAGCGGACCGCGGAAGGCTCCAGACAACCCTGTCGGCTGGCGGTGTCAGTCACTCGTCCCTTCCCTTCTATAAAAGATTAGAAAGAAAGTGAAGTGATGGTGCAAGGGTCGAACGGCCGAGCAATAAATGCCTTGACGGCCGAGCCAAGAAGCACCCCTAGTGCCTAAAACGCCAACTACTAACACAGACAACGTACTGCACTAAACACCGTTCCCTGTGGCCGTTCGCCAAACTAAAATGCGATTTTCAATCTGACTCCGGAGCCCTCTTAATGAGTCAAAGTGTGAATCTCAAACCTTGACAAACTAAATGTTACACAACAAACACTTCAATATAGACTGAAATTTATAAATGTAACTTTAGAAATAAGGATTGCAAAATTAGGTTAGGTTAAAAGGCACTAGACTAGGAATTAGTATATTGGAGAGATAGGACATCAGCAAACTTACCTTAGAAGACAAGTTCACTAACACCAGAGTAGTAGTAACATACACAAAAGAATCACATAATCACACAAATTTTCAGATATACAAGAAGAAGAAGAAAGTGCCAGTGGCACTGAAAATTTGTATGGTTGTGATTCTTTTGTGTACGTTACTACTACTCTGGTGTTAGTGAACTTGTCTTCTAAGGTAGGTTTGCTGATGTCCTATCTCTCCAATATACTAGGAGTGCAAAATAAGCCAGTTAAACTACTAAGTATCAAAACTAACCATTTTTTAATAGCCAAATAAGAATTTGTAAAACCAGTTTAACCCATTAAGGTAGTTCGACGTGCCAGGCACGTCCCGTTTCCGCGGGACTGAGTGCCGTCTGACGTGCCCAGCACGTCGCAAGTTTTAATGACGCAGTTGTGATCGTAGATGCTAGGTTTTCCAACAAATAGTGCTGGCTTGCTGTTCCGTGACATTTAAGAATTAAATGCCTTTGATTTTTTTGTTGTCCGCAGAATATACACGGTTCAATCAGCTGTTATTTGTTTATTGTTTGGCAGTGGCCAGTTTGTTTTCGTCTGCTCGTGAAGTTGTTTTGGGTATGTGCGTTGTGAATGTAATAATTGCGGTTGTGATATGAATCGGAAAAGATTGCGTGATTCAGAATTAGATTTATATTTGGATAGTGATTACGAGTTTGGTTCAAGTGGTAGTGAAAACTCTGATAGTGAAGACGATGTAATAATTCCCCGGTGTATGAGTTCGCATATCCATAATTCTGAATATAACGACGAGAGTGATGCTGACGAAATTGAATCAAATGTTCCTGAAAGTATTTTGTGTTGTAAATAGTGTTTTTTATATAAATATAGTTTTTCAAGATACTCAAGATAATAAATTGTTGATGTAGGACACCATTATTGACATTTCCATAACAACATCTTTGCTACATTAGAAACAATGAAAATCAGCCACAGTAGCCTAAATTTTATTTCTTATTTTTTTTAGGTAAACTGTATTTCAAAATATATGTTATAGTAACTTTTTATGTACAAAAATAGATGTACTTTCATAAAATAAATGGTTTGTTCATATAAAAAAATATTTAAAATAAAAAAAATTAGTCTACTTTTGAAATTTCAAAACTAAATTTGTTATTATAAATTTATTAATAACAACAAACAAAAAAATATTTACTATAGAAAGTTTAGGTATACATTTTATTACAGCAAATTCTATGAGAAAAACAATAAAGCAAGTTTCATTACTCTATCAATAACATAATAAAAGTTATATCAGTTCTACTAAACACTTACAATTTCACACATTTTAATTGCTGCCCACTAGAGCAACATAGCAAAAATAACTACTACCTCAATGGGTTAAGAAAGTAATAAACTGTTTATGTAAATGATTTTTTAAATATATTTTATATTTGAATAGAACGTTTGCAAAGTTGCTTCTGATGTTTTACTTTTTTATCCTGATTTTACTTTTTTATTTTCAGTGTACTCCAGTAGTGGCGGATGATGATGATTAAGTAACACTTTACACTACAGTTACTTCAAGCGAGTACTTCTTCTAGCCTTTCCATTAATTTATATTTTATCTGTGATATGTAAATAAAATTATGTTCATACTACCACTAATAGTTCAACATTAACTGTTGGACTTACTGATAATAATTTAACTGTTCATTCCTCTCCTAACCCTTCCCCGAGCCAATGACGGATTAATCTGTATACTTTTACATCTACTAAAAATATGCCACTGGAGTAGAAGTAATCAGTAATATATCATATTTCCATGCCAGTGATATATCAGTATGCTGTTCCGAGTGCAGGCAGACTATTTTGTCGTGAGACGTTAGTTATCATATTGCAGTTGCATTAGCTGTGTAATGCATATAGTGCTTAATTAGAGTGGTAATAGTTCTTTATCTATGTTTCCAGCCCAATAGCACTGCTGTGGTTACGAATCTGGCTTATTAGTAAACAATCCGTAGCACACCAATTACTACTAGGTCTGTTCAGGTCACACACTAGTGATGGGATTCCCAGTCACTCTAGTGCGTTGAAAACCCCCAGAGGATCAAAGCTTGAAATAAACCAAAATATGACTACTCATATTTGTGAGATATTTATGTGGGTCAAACAATTTTATTCCCTTACAATTTTTCAGATTATTCAGTTAATTTGAGGCAAGCTAGGTAAGATTTTTCAGCTTCAAGCTTTTCAAAAAATTAATATTTGTATCGTGTAAATGTAAAATTCACAAATTTAAGGTGTGTTTATACATGAATAGTTTCATTAATTCTAACCTTATAAATAAATTTATCCACTGTTCACCTAAGTTATACAGGGTGTTGGGTAAAAGTGTTCCAATAATTTATGATGTTATTTTACACATTAAAATAAACAAAAAAGTTCCTATAAACATAGGTCCTAAAACCTATAGTTTTCCTTCTATCTGTCTGTATGTTTTTTTTACATAAAAATTTATAAATTGAGAACCACTTATAGTACAGTTATGAAATTTTGTAGTTATGTTTACCTTTTGTATTCCCACTTGAGAAAAAAATATGAACAAAATATCTTTACCCGTTTGAAAATGGCGGCCAATCGAAAATTTTGATGTTTAATTATGCAAAAACCACACCCTGTATAAAAATGTTACAAGAATAATAAAAATTTGGAAATGTTTTTCTAAAACTAATGGTGTTTGTTTCATTCAAATCAGATAAAAAACAACTGAGCTGTACTAAAACACATAAAACCATGTTTTACATTAGTACACAACAGGAAGTATACTTTTATAGACTGTTGAACTCTGAACAGCTGATTTAAAGCCAATGATCTGATTATTGTGAACATAAATGTTTTACATTAGTACATACTCATTGAATATGAAGGTCAAATAAAAAAAATAGAAAACAACTAACATTTATTAATGGTAAATTTATTACATTTAGAAAATTAAAATTATTAAACTTATAATAATTGCTCAAAGTGGTGGCCTCCGTTTAAAATGCAGGCATCCAAGCGCCTCCTCATTGACTGGCGGACTCTTTCAAAAATGCCAGGTGTCTGCTGAATTGTAGCAATGCCATTTAATATCCTTGCTCGCAACTCTTCGATGTTATCTACAGGAGTGGAATAAACCAGTGACTTTAGGTGGCTAGGAAAAAGTCTAAAGGATTAAGGTCGGGGGCCTAGCTGGCCAAGGAATTGGGCCTCCACGACCGATCCGTTTGTTGTTGTACGCTCCATCCAAATAGTTTCTAACATTTAAACTGAAATGGGCTGGAGCACCGTCCTGCATAAACCACATACTGTTGCGGGTATTCAGTGGCAAATCCTCAAGAATAGTTGGAAGGTCATCAGTCAAAAAATGTAAATATGTCTGGCCGTTAAGAATGTTCGGTAAAAAGCTTACAAACAAATTGTCACCAATTATGCCAGCCCAAACATTTAAAGAAAACTGATATTGGTGATTAACCTGTGTAATTGCATGTGGGTTATCGATGGACCAAATGTGTGAGTTGTGAGAATTAATAATCATGGTTCTTGAAAATTTGGCCTCATCCGTGAATAACACCTCATTAAAGAAATGTGGGTTCACACATTTTCGAATAAACCACTGAGAAAGCTGGATTCGGGGATGGTAATCACGAGGTAGCAGTGAATGAACTTTTTATACGTGGTAAGGATGAAGTTGTTGTTCATGTAGTATAGTCCAGACTGTTTCACAGCTAACATTGAACTGAAAACCAAGTTCTCTAATACTTTTGTTGGGGTGGTCTGCTATTTCCAAAAATTGCAACAAAAAGCCACTCATGTTTGAATTGCAATAACCTGAACATATTTTATCTCAACAAACTACTGTTGAATTAACCACTTAAAGTTAGTACAATTTTCAGTGTTTATCTCAGTTGATTGAAGCAAAGTATTTGAGAGTCTTCAATTAGTAATGTTGGTGATTCGATTTTTTTTCTTGAAGAGTGGCTAAAAACCATACTATCAGCTCAAGTAAATTTCATTTACACAACAAACTATTATTTAAAAACCACAAATTTTAATCACTGTATATGTAGTAACAAATAACATTGACGGTACTGTACAGAAGTAAGAATTTATTTTTAAAATAAGTATAAAAATACTTTACAATTACTGCTAAATATTTACATAAATAATAACTTAAGCTAAAGAGTACAAATAACTTAGAAAACGTTACAAAAATACGAGATGAATTTATACAAAATTACAATAAATAGTGGTAAATCTACACAATGTTATAAGAAATGTGAAGAATATGTATCACACATCATCATTTAGGTTTTGAAACCATTGTCCGAAATGTGAGATTGATTCTAACTCCTGGACAGTTGGCTCTCTTTGGTAAAGCGTGGTACCAGTAGCGATTGGTCGGAGGGTTCATCATTAGCAAGCTCCCATGAGTCAGCAAGATCTTCACTGGAGGAATGTCACACTTGTTGCGGCCCGCATCAACATGTTTGAACACAAAATCCCTTGCCTGGCCTAAGGATAAGGAAGCGATGGGAGCACTGACATCTAGATCAGCCTCATCGTCCCTATGATAGCCCATGTGATCTTTGCCGTCTTGGTAACTGTGGACAAAAGTACATGCATTGAACATTATCTTATGAAGGATTAAACATTTCCTATGACCGTGGGATGACTAATATCAAAATGCTTCTTAAAAAAAGATCATTAAGTAAGTTATAAATACAAAAATATTCATAATGAAAGGTGTGTATATCAGCCACTACTATATAGGGACTAATGTTTTCTAACTAGACTGTGATTTTTTCCTCTTTGAATCAAATATCTTTACATGAAGCGTATTACCTGAATTTTGTCTAAGCTACATGCCCCTTGTCAATAAATTAACTCACCGATTAATCAATACAAAGTTAAATGTGTTGTCGGTGACCTGATTCAAAAGATCTCGGAGGCTTGCCAGTCGTTTGGGCCAAGGCAGAGCAGGCACTGTGTTGCCAGAAAACTTGTATGACAGTCCTTCTGCACCATATGATACCTGTATCACCACATCAAGAAATAGTCAATAAATGCTGTCAAATATCAGATCAGAAAACATCTATAACTTTGGTGATTTTAGAGTTAGATAACATTTAAATCTGGTTCAAAGTAGGCCTATGGAAAAAATTTAGAATGTGACAATAATCACCCAAACAAGCCATTCAGTCAGGTAAAGATTTGGTTGAATGTGTATCAAGCTAGAGCTTTCAAACCGTTGGCTCTACATTAGATCCACTGAACATTATTCAGGTTGTTTAATTATCCAAAAATTGCTTCCAGGAGTTTCTTTATAATATTTCAATATATTGGTATATTTGAGAGAAATATTACAAATGTCACTTTTTCTCGATCAGGAAAAGCATGCCTTTGGAAGAGTGGATATTATATTATCACACACTTTCTCGTTTAAATGACACAAAGACATTCTTAAACATTAAACTTATATAAAGAAATTGTACTGTCAAATTAAACATCTCTCAGTAAAAAAAACAAGTGTATGCCTAATTATGGTTTCCACTACTCTCCCGAAATATTTGGTTAGTTAAAGCATCAATGAACTAATAAAACTTTTTGTATGACCTGACATTCTCCAAATAAAAATGACCTTGTAATGTATGTAAGTATTGGTACAGGGGCCGATATCTGTAATCAGGAAAAAATTTCACACAGTTTTAGTATGCAGAATGTTGTATTTACACTACAAATATTAGCCTGTTTTTCCCTTTTTTATAATTTTCCCAGCACTGTCACTGCGTATAAGACTATCATAATCTTATATCTCAATTCTTTATCTACTATAAAAAAAAAATGTTCAGCAAACAATTAAAAAAAAGGCCCTTGTTCTATATAATTACCAACTTAACACATTCACTGCAGAGGACGCTCCAAGCAACTGGTACGCAAGCGGTTGGCATGTAGGCCCTACAATCGACAGACCCTCATTACCAATAAATTGCTTCATTTTCAACTCAGCCATTGCTGTGGAAAATTGTTTTGCCGTAAGCATATTATGCCAGTCATGTTGTTTATCTCAATGCTGTTTAACCCTCTCAGTGTCCCATATACAATCCTTAGGTGCTACATCTATTTCAGTGATTTTGTAGTTTTATTTTTAAATTTGCACAACATTTATTGTTTATGATAGAAAAACATATTATACATTGTTTTGTTCATAAATAACTGTAGAATAATGCGATAAAACATTTTTTAATATATCCTGATACACAAATATTCAGGTCTATTTGGAACCTGAAAAAAGATTTTACAAATAGTTTTTCAAAATGTTTGCGCCCCCCTCACAGACTAGTCTTACATCATAGTACCAATTTCAAAATAGCCAAATTGTAGAAAATTTGGTTTACTTGTAGAAAATATATAAGCTGTTTAGAATATCGTAACAAAAAAAAAATGCTATGTAATGAATACGCATTACTGTCCTACTAATCACAAGTTAGCAAATACAATGGGCGCCGACAATAGCTAAAACTCAATAGTCTGTAGATTGACAGTACAACTCTTTTCATCTAGAATTACCATACAGTAAAAAGAATAGAATGTTTTAATTCAAATTGTATAATATATAGAGTAATTTGTCAAAAAATTTGCATCTTATAAGCATAACCCTAAGCAAATGTCTACCCATCTCAAATGAGATGGGTTGACGTTAAGGCAGATCCTAAACCATCTCAAATGAGACGGGTAGACACTGGGAGGGTTAAATAAGTTTAGCCTAGTTACAATGAAGGAGGATTATTTTATGTAAAATCAATTATCTGGTGGTAAATACGAGTTCTGACAGCTCTGAACAACAATGCTGACATCAATTCAACATAGCCCCTAGGCTTGGCTCCGCCGTAAATGGCCTAATCCTAGGATAGACGAAGTGATTTTTTTTACTTCAAAATACTTAGGTGAGTATACTGAAATTAAAAGTATATTAGTGTATAAAATATACTTTTTTGAATTATGTTTGATGGAAACACTGTTAGTTGGCTGACATCCTGTAGAAGTGACATCATGGTTAGGCATTAAAATAGTTTCCTACAACTATGCATACATCTGTTTTAACTATCCTGACATCATTCGTCTTATATTACAAATAAGAATTATTAAATCTGCATTTAAAAACAATAATCATAAATCATCTCAGCAGTGAGTGTTAACCCTCGACCTGGCAAAGTGCGCTTTTAGCGCACTGTTTATGTGTGTCGAAATGGCAGAGTGCGCTTTTGGCGCACTGTTGACACGACCGCATATAACTGTCATTATAGTACGTATTTATCACGCTACGACAAAGTTTTACATGCCTATGGATTCTACGTTAGTGGCCGATTCCAACGATATGCATCGATAGTCAATACAGCGTTTATTTTGGTGACGTCATGTGATTGAAAACAATTCTTCACAGCACAAATTCATCTATTACATGAGGAACCCCTAGCCCTACACTAAAGGACACCAATGTAAGCATTCAAAAAATATTTTCAATTTATAGCTCTTATTTTTACCTAAATTTTGCTATAAGTATGAACTCTGTAGTGTATATAGTTTTTTTTTTAGGAAATTATTGAATATAACAGTATCCGCGGTAACGAAATTTCTGATTTTTGTACTGTTTACATTTATAAATTTCCAAAATTTATTTTTACCTATAAGATATATATAATGTTTATATTTTCTGAAACTAGATAAAATTTTGAAACTTTTGGCTATCTCACATTTCCTAATTTATTATCGCCACTATGTTTCCTAGGTGTACCCCCCCCCTTTTCATGTTTTATAAAATAAAACTTTTGAAATGTAACAAGTCACAAAAAAAAAACTAAAACAAAATTTTTGTTTCTTTTTATACTATTTGATAGTCTACTTCATTGTGATCATTTTGATACCAAACATAAGTATATTTACAGTATATAACTATTTTTTATGAATTTATTAAAAAAGGCTTACACACAGGCCTAAATTCACCCGCCAGTACAGACAAAATCAACTGCCAGGTCGAGGGTTAAAAAAATAACAGGAATATTACCACCAGGTCATTATATAAATGTAAGCTATCCATAAACAGATCTGATTCATCACAGTCTCTTTACTATAAATATTAAAATAATTTTTTGAGTCAAAATGAACCAAGTAAGCATTACCTGTTTACGAGGAATTTTGTGCCATTTTCCAAAAACCTTTACTTGAGCTAAGTCTCCAGTGAAATAATCAACATTGTTTTCAAACCATTCTAATAAATCATCTGCCTCTGATTTTGAAAGGAAACTAGGAGTAAAGTCTAAATCAAGTCCTTTTGCAGAAATCTTTTTCCAAATACATGATTTTCTTCTCTTGATTGGAGATGACATGACTTTTGTTTAAATACAAACAAATTCAAAACTTCGTGGAGTATAAATTTAAACTCCAAAACGGCTGTTTACATACACAAACAATGTATGGTTAAATTAAAAAAAAAAAAAAACATGCTGCTTGTATGATACCTGCACGTTAACTGTCACTTCTATATTACACAGTATATATAATATTTCCCCAAGAATTATAATGAACTTGAGGAAACCAAGTCTATTGACCTTTAGTTTAGGCCCATATATTGTTTTAGTTAAACGCTGTAGCGTATATTTTTTACAACAATATAACCGTAAACGTTTCAATTCGGTGAGGTTACCTTGTTCAGGGTTATTCAGTGGCAATAAGGGAAATTTTGTGCTTTTAAACTGAAGGAAAATTATTGAACATATGACTAAGTTTGGAAAAAAACTTAACAAAATTGAAAGTTTCAAATACCGTCACCGTATGTATTTTATTTGTTTATTATCATTAGCGAAAGTGGATGTACAAACTCTATGCACGCCTTGAATTATTCATAACTTGAGATAAAAGATTGTACTGGTGCCAAGTGCCAATTCAAAGAGAATTGAATGATTTACGTTTACTTGTCAAAGAATGGTGTTATATAATTAACAAGTTTGTTACATAACAAAATCAAATCGTGAACCCGGTTTTCTGAAACAAATAGTTACTGTAAGTAAACCAATTAAAAATATATCACATATGGTTATCTTTAGATTAAAATAGAATATTATTATTTTGAAGTAGGCTATGTGTCAATGTCAGTAATGTAGTTACTAATTATATTCTTACTTATGAGACGTCATGTGTTTTAAGGTGAATATGAGTATATCTGGTTACTAACTGAATTCTTCTGTGCCTCAGAAATGGTAATTTATTAATAGCCCAACAGCCAGGGCAACTAAGGGACCTACAGCTTTACGTAGAATCCGAACCATGTAGTGTTGGTCTGACACTCAGTTCTCTCCCCTACACAACATCCGAACCTTGAATACCATGCCACATGGACACCCCATATATTATGTGCATGCTTACCTATATCTATATTATATGCTGGTGTGGTGGCTTAGTAGCAAAATCTTTGGACTGTGGAGGGCAAAGTCCAAGGTTCAAATTCCCACTGAGCCAACAGTCGGTACTTCGCTCGTTAAATAAAGTTTAGGCACAGGCTTGCAAGCCTATGTGTACTGGCAAGTGAAGTTTAAATTAAAAAAAAAACTTAAAATCTCAAGTTTCTATCCACATATTTATGATAACTGCTGTAATAACTAAATTACATATTTTGAATGACAGGTCTACATTTTAATATTTATTTGTTAGGCTATATTTATGACATAGACTTACAGAAGCACAGCATTAGGCCTATAGTTTTGAGTCCTTTTAGATTACTTGATATTAGGCTCATTGACCTTTGACCAGCACTGCTGGATAGATGGCGTCAAATTATTTTCCAGAGGAGTGTCATAAACGTTCACAATTAAAAAGATAAAATTCACAACAACACATTAATAACATGTAAAACACTATTACATATATAAAAATTCAAGATTGGTGGTGGCTAGACTTTGTTATATTTGCTCATGAAGAACTCTTATAGGGAATAGAAGGCTTTACCAATGAGTCAAGTCTTCATTTTTCTTTTGAAGAAGGGGAGATTTAGATGCAGGATATTTTCAGGTAATGTATTAATAAACATTTTGAAAGCCAGAACAGGAAAACAGTCTTTCTTCTTACTTAACCTGCCAAAGGGAATATTAATATACAATCTCCTCCTAAGATTATAACTGTTGTGTTCGGTCCTGATTGGGGGAGAGAGGCTTCGTTCTTTTTTACACAAACTAAGCTCATGAAGATGTATAAGCTGTAGACTGTCAATATATTTAGTCGTCTAAAACTTGGACTACATTGGTCCAACCAGACTGTTGAAGAGATAATATGTAAAGCTTTCATTTGGAGCTTCAGTACTGATTCATTACCCCACGATAAAGTAGAAGACAAAGACAAACAAATCTTGGAAGCGAATAAGTTAGCAAACCATGCCCAAACTTTTGTTTGTTTGTAAATGTAATATTTCTTTAAGATACGTTTACGAATACGTTTTATAAATCTTTATAGTTTTTTACATTTTTGATTATGTGTTCTAAAGATTATTATTGTTTTTGGGTGGTTTGTAACAAACTATCATACAAAACTACTTACACAGCACCATTGGATTAAACTGTCTATTTTGTATAATTATTTAAAACATTTGAGGGGAGGTGTTTTTTTTTAAATCAAAAGAACATACATAATCATTTTTTATACCTCAATGGTAGTAGGCCTATAGAGATTAGATAGCTAAGTCTAATCAAAAATGAGTCATAGCCTATCTGAGATGTTCAGACACCAGTTTTTTTATGTGTGCCCTTATATAATTTTTTAGGGTTGAGTCTTTTTATCTGTTTTCGATCAGACTTCTATGAAAGTCGTTAATTTTTGTTTAGTTTTATCTTATTTGAATCTAAAATATATAATAATATATAAAAATCTAAAATAAAAACTTATTGTTCCCATATACTGTAGTTTTTAGGAAACAATTTCAACATAAATACATTTCAAAAAATAATAAGGTATTCTTTCTATTTTGAAAAAAACCCTCTCAAATGTATAAATTAATAGCATAAATGAAAGGTGTATCATTTATGTATCCTCGCTAGAAGCGACAGCATTCGAGATTTAGGGGTTGTATTGTGTACGGATCTGAGTTTCTCACGGCATATCGATGAAATTTGTTCTAAAGCCACCAGGGTCTTGGGATTCATCATGAGATCCTCCAGGTGTGGATTAAGTATAGAGGCGCTTCGCACACTTTACATTTCTTTGGTGAGGTCGAAACTTGAATATTGCAGCTCTATATGGTCACCCTACCAAAAGTGCTACATCGATCGTCTGGAGAGCATTCAGTGCCATTTTCTACGTCTCATCGGGTGTCTATGGAGGAGTACATGTTCCGGCATGTACTTACCAAGGACATTAGAAGGTTTCTTGGACTTGGTTCTCTAGCCACAAGAAGAGAAGTCAGCGATGCCATGTTTCTATTCAAGATACTAAGTGGACAAATCAACTGCCCTGATCTGCTTGCGCTGATTGACCTACATGTCCCGCCACCTAGATCCACTCGCTCCAATGTGCTGTTTGCTCACCAACACTGTTCCACGAACTATGAACTTTATAGCCCTCTGCCTAGACTGCATCGACTCGGTAATCGACTCTGCCCGTATGTGGACTTATTTGACTGCGGTCCACAGGATGTCAGGAGGATTGTGTCTTCGGCTCTCGAGGAACAGTAATCTCGCTCTGCTGTGATCTAGTTGTACTGGTCTTGTATAGCGTCTATTTTTCTGTCAATGTTATCAGATCTTTCTGTTACTAGTCAATATTATTCTGCTGTTCTAATGTATTTTTGTTATTTTGCATGTATTGTTATTGTAAAAATGGTGTAACCTTAAATAAATAAATCATAATTTTTTTTCTGTCAAACAAAATAAATAGCCTAAGTGAAAAGAATATCGCTTAAAATCAAAGTTTTGTCTCTGTTAGTTTTTAACTGGTGATCTTCAGAATATTGCTATGCTGTAGCTGTGATAGTTAAGTTATCAGTAATTGATAAGAGCAAGGTTAACTAAATCTACCTGTCACTTACAGTGAAATCCCAAACAGTGATGTAAGTAGAACCAAACATATATTTTTGAATTCCTATCAAGCTTATTTTACCAGTGTAAGTATAAATTTACATCTAGAATCAGTCAAGTATTTTAACAGTGATTGTAAGTTTCTAAAACTATTTAGTAATTGTTATTTTAATTATTCAGTATATATATATACAGTATATATATATAGGTGGATTTCATTGTAGTTGTGTTATAGCTTCTGAGAGCTTGCATGTGTTCTTGAAAGCGTGTTTTGAATGGTTTTCCAGTTTGTCTAATGTAGAATTTATCACAGTCTGTACAATTAATTAATTTTGTAAATACCTGATTTGTTGTAAATGTTGTCAGTATTGTGTTCTTTTGAGATGTTGTATCTAAAATTTTGAATGTGTTGTTGCGTGTTGAGAAACTTAGTTTGTAATTTGTCTTTTCAAAGGTTTTTTCGAATAGCATTGTTTAGGCTTGTGTTATATGGTACGTTTATAAATTTGATCTTCTTTGGGTCTTGATTTGTTGAGGTGTTATTTCTTTTCCTCTTTTTGTTTCTTATTAGCTTGTCAATCATGTTTGGTTTGTATCCGTTTATTGCCAAATATTTTATTATATTTTTTTCTTCATTGAAGTGTTTCTCGTTCATTGGTATGTTTATCAGACGATTTATCATAGAATGGAAAGCTGATAATTTGCATTGCCAGGGATGATTAGATGTAGATGGTATTTATAAGGTCGGTTTGTGTAGGTTTTCTGTAGATTTTGAATGAATGTTTAGTGTTGATTTTGGTAATTGATAGATCAAAATAATTGATTTCATCAGTTTGGGCTTCTTTAGTGAATTGTATTTTGGGGAACATAGAATTTAAATAGGATAAAAAATCATTACTTTCTCCCAAGTTTCCATCAAATAAACAAATAATGTCATCAACATATCGGTACCAGTAAACAATTTTGTTTCTGAACGGGTTGGATGGGTGCATCATTTTATTTTCTTCTAGATTGTGTATAAATATATTTGAGAGAAGACCTGATAATGGGGAACCCATTGATAGACCATTTGCCTGTTTGTAGTATGTTGTATTAAATAGGAAATAATTTTGATCTGTACAAATTTTGGTTAATGTTGTGATGTCTTTTATTTCTTGGTTGTTCAATGTGAAATTTTTCTTCAAATCATTTTCTAGAATTTGTAATACTTCTTGAGGGGCTATGTTTGAATACATGTCTTTTATGTCAAATGAAAGAAATAAACTGTTTTTAGGTATGTGTGTGTTATCAATTTTTTTGACAAGCTCTGTCGTATTTCTTATATTATAATTTGTATTCCAAACAATGTTATTTTGTATAGTTTTGTTCAGATATTTTACATAATTTGTATCTTGGTGCGTTTCAAAAATTAACTATAGGTCTGATTGGTATGTTGGGTTTATGTATTTCTGGGTATCCTTTCATTTGTGGTGCCTTTGGGTTGATCATTTTAAGGTTACTTTGTTCTGCTTTTGATAGAGTTGTACAGCGTGTTATTGTATCATTTGTTCTCTTCAAGTAGTCTTGTGTTGGATTTTTGTTTAATTTAATGAACTCATTGTCATTGATAAAGTCCATAACTTTTTTATCATAATCTTCTTTCTTAATCATACAACTGTGTTTCTTTTGTCTGCTTTTGTTATAATAGTGTTGTTTGTTTTTAACTTATCTGGGATGGATTCTATCAATTTCATTTCTTGTTTTTTCTATTAGTGATTTGGTTGGATTTAATTTTGTTTTGTTCAGTTCATGAATAAAATTGTGTTGTAGTGGTTCTTGATCTGTAGTGTCTGTTTTTGATTGCAACATGTAAATTTAAAAGTTCGTCTTGGATTATATTTTTCTTGAAATCAAGATTAATATTGTGTTTTAATGATTATCCTAAAAGATGAATCTTTAGAGTACACAATCTAACAGAAACTAAACTCACAGAAAAAGAAAACCATCTTTTAGGACAATCATTAAAATACAAAATTAATCTTGATTTCAAGAAAAATATAATCCAAGACGAACGTTTAAATTTACATGTTGCAATGAAAAACACAGACACTACATACAGATCAAGAACCACTACAACACAATTTTATTCATGGACTGAACATAACAAAATTAAATCGAACCAAATCACTAATAAAAATAACATCAAGTAGCCCTAATTTTTAACTTTATATACATACACACAAACACACACACACACACACACACACACCCACACACACACACACACACACACACACACACACACACACACACACACACACACACACACACACACACACACACACACACACACACACACACACACACACACACACACACACACACACACACACACACACACACACACACACACACACACACACACACACACACACACACACACACACACACACACACACACACACACACACACACACACACACACACACACACACACACACACACACACACACACACACACACACACACACACACACACACACACACACACACACACACACACACACACACACACACACACACACACACACACACACACACACACACACACACACACACACACACACACACACACACACACACACACACACACACACACACACACACACACACACACACACACACACACACACACACACACACACACACACACACACACACACACACACACACACACACACACACACACACACACACACACACACACACACACACACACACACACACACACACACACACACACACACACACACACACACACACACACACACACACACACACACACACACACACACACACACACACACACACACACACACACACACACACACACACACACACACACACACACACACACACACACACACACACACACACACACACACACACACACACACACACACACACACACACACACACACACACACACACACACACACACACACACACACACACACACACACACACACACACACACACACACACACACACACACACACACACACACACACACA
Source organism: Stictocephala bisonia (assembly GCA_035578905.1). NCBI lineage: Eukaryota > Metazoa > Arthropoda > Insecta > Hemiptera > Membracidae > Stictocephala > Stictocephala bisonia. The sequence goes on from JAQJVL010004959.1 coordinate 20,744, forward strand.
CACACACACACACACACACACACACACACACACACACACACACACACACACACACACACACACACACACACACACACACACACACACACACACACACACACACACACACACACACACACACACACACACACACACACACACACACACACACACACACACACACACACACACACACACACACACACACACACACACACACACACACACACACACACACACACACACACACACACACACACACACACACACACACACACACACACACACACACACACACACACACACACACACACACACACACACACACACACACACACACACACACACACACACACACACACACACACACACACACACACACACACACACACACACACACACACACACACACACACACACACACACACACACACACACACACACACACACACACACACACACACACACACACACACACACACACACACACACACACACACACACACACACACACACACACACACACACACACACACACACACACACACACACACACACACACACACACACACACACACACACACACACACACACACACACACACACACACACACACACACACACACACACACACACACACACACACACACACACACACACACACACACACACACACACACACACACACACACACACACACACACACACACACACACACACACACACACACACACACACACACACACACACACACACACACACACACACACACACACACACACACACACACACACACACACACACACACACACACACACACACACACACACACACACACACACACACACACACACACACACACACACACACACACACACACACACACACACACACACACACACACACACACACACACACACACACACACACACACACACACACACACACACACACACACACACACACACACACACACACACACACACACACACACACACACACACACACACACACACACACACACACACACACACACACACTCATATATATATATATATATATATGAGTTATTATAGTTATTATAATATAGTATAGTTATTATAATATAGTATAGTTATTATAATATAGTATAGTATAGTTATAGTATAGTTATTATAATATATATATATATATATATATATATATATATATATATATATATTTTTTTTTTTTGTATAGTAGATTATTCTCTTTACTGAAGATGTTTGTCTTGAGATTTATTTAAAAATAATTGTATAAATTAAAATTTTATAAAATGACATGAAATGTTATTATTATATACAGAAACCATGAGGTCTTTGTTGATCACTGGAGCCAACAGGGGCATTGGCCTTGAACTTGTTAAGCAGTTTTTGAACCATTCTTCAGCAAAACCAGAAATCCTCATTGCAACAGCTAGAAAGCCTTCAGAAGCTAAGGTAAAGAATTTATAATAATGTTCAAATACTCACCAATGCTGCAATATCTAATGTTAGTTTTTTTAGTTATATTATAGAACACTGTCTCTATTGTAACATTGTAACCATAATTTGTTGCAACTTGTAAAAATAACATTTTATAACAATTACAACATTTTAATTATTCAGAGCATAAAATTTAGATTTAAAAAATATATTTGATATAGTGCCATAATACATTGAGCAAATACTACAAAAAAGTGAAACATAGCCCATAAATTTTAGATTGTTATTCATCCCTGGGGTCTCTTTTTCGGACCTGTCCAAGAGAATAATTAAACTAGAGGTTTATATTACCTTATATTCAGTCAAGTGAAGCAACACATCGTCAGATGGCGAACAGTTTCGACTAACTCATGTAGTCATTTTCAAGCCGAAAATACCTAAAAAATCTTCACACTAGTAGGGTTGTCAGAAGTCTTGAAAAATACTAAACACATACAAACGGATGAAACACGAAAAACACAAAACTGACATTTATTTAACATGGGACATAGACACGGTCAGTTCACGGCGCGGGTGGTGCAAGTTGGTAGTCTAGACTGACGCCATGACTTTGCACAATCTTGCTCCCTCTTCCCCACTCAAAGTTCTTGTCAGGTTCCTTAAGCCTTGTTATCAATCCCTCCATGTTTGAGGCTGTTTCGTAAAGCAGGTTCGATTCGAAGGAGGATTTTTTTTTATTTAGAATAAACTAGGGTTGTTGTTTCCCACTCTTGTAAATGTGGTATTCCTAGAGCGTAACTAAATATCTACCTCTGTTAGTACCTGTAATATTTCTAAATTTGTATCAATGCCAAAATAATTATGGTTTGTATAGATTAGGTGCTCAGGTTAGGCAGAGGTTTGTTTCTTGGAGTGAGGAAGAGGATTCAGTTACACTAACCATCATGTGGACTATTTTTGTGCAGTCTACACTAGTATTTTGTAGTTTGCTGAAATGACAGTACAGTTCTAGTAGTATTGCAGTTTGCTATACAGTACAGTTTGCTGAAATGACAATACAGTTCTAGTAGTGTTGCAGTTTGCTAACATTACAGTACAGTTCTAGTAATTCTGAAGTTTGCTGAAATGAAAGTACAGGTCTAGTAGTATTGCAGTTTGCTATACAGTACAGTTTGCTGAAATGACAATACAGTTCTAGTAGTGTTGCAGTTTGCTAACATTACAGTACAGTTCTAGTAATTTTGAAGTTTGCTGAAATGAAAGTACAGGTCTAGTAGTATTGCAGTTTGCTAACATTACAGTACAGTTCTAATAATTTTGAAGTTTGCTGAAATGACAGTACAGGTCTAGTAGTATTGCAGTTTGCTAACATTACAGTACAGTTCTAATAATTTTGAAGTTTGCTGAAATGAAAGTACAGGTTTAGTAGTATTGCAGTTTGCTAACATTACAGTACAGTTCTAATAATTTTGAAGTTTGCTGAAATGACAATACAGGTCTAGTAGTATTGCAGTTTGATAACATTACAGTACAGTTCTAATAATTCTGAAGTTTGCTGAAATGAAAGTACCAGGTCTAGTAGTATTGCAGTTTGCTAAAAGTACAGTACAGTTCTAATAATTTTGAAGTTTGCTGAAATGACAATACAGGTCTAGTAGTATTGCAGTTTGCTAACATTACAGTACAGTTCTAATAATTTTGAAGTTTGCTGAAATGAAAGTACAGGTCTAGTAGTATTGCAGTTTGCTAACATTACAGTACATTTGTAGTAGTTTTGCAGTTTGCTAGTATAAGAACAGTAGTTTCATAAATTATCATTATTGCATCTGTGAACAATTTTCCTCCTTTCTATCACAAAAGTCATACGATTATTGTTGTGTCCCAAACATGCTCCTGGGTTCTATGATGATGTATTAGCAATTTTATATATTACATATTATTGATTGATAGGAATTTGATAGTGAATAGTTAGTTTAGTCAATTTAGCAAAGAGAATATATCTTTGTGAGAAAATAAATATTGATTTTTTTAAATTTCAGGAGCTTCAAGAACTTGCTGCAAAAGATAAAAGCTTACATATTCTTCCTTTAGGTAAGAATTTGTGTATATATATATATTGCTGTTTGTAAAAACTACTTGAGAAGAAAATTAGTAGCAATTAATCGTAGTTTGGGCCAAGAGATCAAATAATCTATTTTTCTAAATCTATTGGTGACGGTCAGTATCGTATGGCATGGTCTGAGCTATATGAATATTAAACTTTGGTTTTAAAAATAATTCAGAAAAAAGGATTAAAAAAAGTTAAAAATAATCAATGGTATTTGTACTCCTAATATCCTAATATGCAAGAAAAAATAGCAGAAACTATTTTTTCTTGCAAAATCTAAATTTTCAAATAAGATAATATTTAAATCATTGACACCACATGCATTGAATTTTACATAAAGAAAATTTGTATATGAAGAATCCGATGCATAGTGTTCTGTCTAACATTGTGAATAAATCCTTTTATTACAAACAAACGTAAATATTTTTATGTTGAAGAACCTCCTCCATTACTTCTTAACCAATGTTTGACATGTCAAAAAATTTGCCCCCATTCATATGTTTTTTGCTCTGCAAAGTATGTTTTTCAGAAAAATGTCTGGAAAAGAAATATCTCTTTAAATCTAAATAATGATGTTTATAATGTTCAGTAGGTTATAGATCTCTCATAATGTTAGCAAGAGTACGTTTTTATTTAGTGGAAGTTTAGTTTATCGATATATAGGCTTATCTAAATAAATGAAAACGATGTTGTGTCTGTTTGTCCTTACCACACCATTCATCCGATAATAATGAAATAAAGTTGTGTATTTTTTTCCTAGGGGAGGTTTCAAGCATGGATTTATTTGCATCTGGCTCTAGGGTTCCATCCAACTGGTCTTTAAAGTTTAAATTAATTGTAATCAGAGTTATTTTATTTATTTCAGTAAGATCAGCTGTTGACAAAAACAAATTAAATGAAAACTTTTGAAGTATTCTAGTAATAACTCTTTATTTAAATAGTTTCATTTTTATTCTTAAAAACATCTCGATGTAAAGCAAAAGCTGTAGAAAAATCGTGTGCAAGATATTTGAAATATCATCATGTGATGATCGTATCAAAATTAGGAATGTTAAATTGAAAAATGTTATAATGACAAGATCATTGCTTTATAAACTGTTATCTTTTGAGAAATATTACTTGAGATAAAATCATGTTTACAGGTAGAAGCTCTCAGATCACCATCATAGTAACTAAAAAAATATTCAGTTATAAATTGTGACTATCTATGACAAGTAAATTGGAATTGTTATTTTAATTTTAGACTAGTATATTTCACTATTTGTATTTATATACATAAAAATCTCACGAAATAAAACCGGTGGGAATATATTATAATTTTAAAATCTGAAGAAAGACGATGATCAAATAATTTCATGGTCCTTTCACTAAATTTTCAGAGAAAATGTCATCGTCTCTTTTTTTGGACGCATATATTAATATGTTATTAAAAAAAAAAACTAAATTCTATTTAATGAAATTGTAGAGGAGCAGATTGTAGCATATACAGTAGGTGTACCAACCCAAAAACTAAATAGGATTATTAAAGATAACCAAGAATGATAAGTAAAATGTAATTTAAAAGACCTACAGATAGTTTACTCACTGTCGAATTCATACTGTAAAATTGTTCTTTTTTTAACATGTTGTTGTTTTTACAGATGTCACTAAATTTGACACTTTCAAAGAGTTCAGTGAGCAAGTTAGTCAGATAGTGGGCAACCAAGGGCTGAACGTGCTGTTTAATAATGCAGGTATACTGCTTCAGAGAGAAGGTAATTTGGAGACGGTTACTGCGGAATCTCTCTCTACCCAGTTTCTTTCGAACACAGTGGCCCCTGTTATTCTCACTCAGGTATATTACATATCATTGCTTATATGTCATATGCTACCTTTATAAATGATTTTGCTACCCAAATAATCTAATTTTTCTTTTCTCTGTTCCTTAAAACTCAGTTTAAATGTATCATGGAAATGTCTAATTGTTAAAATATATTTAGCCCTCCAAGTGGTGATCACAATAAATTATCGATAATGCTACAGTCATTACAATGCATAACTACAGTGTTATAAATGTCTAAGTACGCCTATATATTTCTCTCTGTTGCCCAGTTGATAATATATATCCTTCTGGACGAAAACTTTTCTTGCAGTTCTTCAATCCTGCCAATTCTTGATACCTTGATTTTCCTCTCTATGATATCTTTTATTTTCTGTTTGCAGCTTAGAGGTTCTCAATTAAGTATCTGGAAGATTTTCCCAGCAGTCTTATATAGATAGTTCTACCTGATTGATTGATATTGCCACAAGATTTTAATTTAGTGTTAGTTTTTCTTTATTATACCTTAAAGTACAAATTAGACTGATGACATTCACTCTTCAGCACAGGACAATGGACACCTAGAGGTTAATGAGAGGGAAGCAGGAAAATTTGTTCAGGGCAAGAAAAACTAGAAAGATTACCCACAGTTGTATTTCAGGCTCATATTATAAATTCATTATACAGATAGTAACCTGCATGTAATATTTAGGGCATTTAGGAATATGAACAGTGGAAGGAAAACGTTCCACCATATAACACAAGAATGACAACTTCTGGCTTCCCATTTGTGCTCAATTTCCACAACAGTATTTTGTTGTACAAAATAACCGTGATGAATTATATAAGTTTTTTTTATTGTTAGTTTAACATGAAATAATGATTTAATGACAATCCAGAATCTTTTTCTGGTGACAAATGTATCAAGGTGCTATCTACACTATTTACAAGATAACCAGATGTGACATCCTCAGTGGTGTCACTGGCAGTCTCAGCAATACCACTAAGGATGCCACATCACAGCATGGGCGTGAAACATCTAGTTATGATACTAGCCGTTCTAAGCTTGATTCTTAGTGTTGATAAAACAAACCAATGATCACTGCCAATGACAACAGGCAGTGCTTCCTAATAAACAGCCAGAATGTAGTCTACGATCTACCTAGTTTTTATGATAATGATTAAGTGAAGTGACACAGTGGGGAAGAGTAGTTCTTTCTCTCACTTCCACCACTAACTAGTGCGTTTCTCTCGCACCAGTGCTTTCATTAGGTCACAATTTAAACAGTGTATCTATAAATCTGCTTACAATTTTGGAACTGTATTACAATTTTGAAAGACTTAAAGTTGACTAAATGTCTAATCATTGTACTAATTTTCTCTTGCCTCGACTTTGTTTCATTGTGAATTAACTTTTCATTCAATGTAAGTCACTTATACTGGATTGTGTGGCATCTATTACAACAGTCTGCCTTGTTTAGTCTACTGATATTAAACAGTAGTGTTGTTAGAAATGGTATGGATCAGGGGTGTGCGAGTAGTGATTTTTGAGTTGAGTCGAGTAGTTGGCATTTTTTCGAGTATTGTTCGAGCGAGTATTTACAGAAGGATTTCCTGTTAACCCAAGACAACTGTAAAAGGCAGACACCATCCTAAGCCTATGTTAAGTTTTGCCAGATTCGTAAATATATACATCTAAACTGAACACAATAATTTTGGATATGTTGTTTGTAACTGTAACATTTGATAAATAAAACTTGTTACTTCCTGCCTTCCTACATTGTTATGTGGCATTGTTTTGTTTAACCTTTTCCCTTTTTTCAGAACTAATATTATGTAAGAAATTAAGAAAGTACATTATTAATTGAAACAACTTGGATTATAAAGATTTAATCTGTTCACTCATATCACAGATCAGATTTTCTATGCAAGTCAATTATACTGTTTCACAGCCGGCCGATATGTTTATCTGGCGGTTCAGTTCAAAGTGTACCGTGAAAACGTAGTGAAGCTTGTTGGCAAAAGCTGCATCCACCCAACTGATGCTAAAATTCAGGCATTATCGCCAAATGTGGTCATTTGCTTTGAGAATTGCCTCCTCTCAACAAAAAATTGATTGTGTACACGCCAAGAAGAGTGGATCTGTATTCTGTGTGTATTTAATTCAGTAATAACAAGGTTACAACTAACCGGACAGAAGCTCTGAATTATAAAATCAAATTTGAAAATCTGGATGACAAAGACTGTGGTTCAATCAATTGATAATAATAACTAAGCAGGTTTACTAAAAATAAATTCGCTTATGATGAATTAGTTTTTAAATTATGATCGGTAAGCAAATATGTGCAACTTGAAACTACTTCGATACATGAGGCTACACTGACAACAGATAAATAATTATGTCATAACGAGAAATTCATTAAAACATGGTGTAATCGAATGAAAACCATAGACGTAGTCGGCTAATATAATAGGTCTACCCGATATTGGCGATGAGATGCAGTCTGAAATATCAGCTAAGTGCCAACTAGTGATAAAGTGAAGATTTTGGGCAGCTAAACTATAAACTCATGAATAAAAAACGAGACGTTTGATAAGGCTTCAGTTCAATAAAAATGAACCGAAGCCCTTTCCGAATCTCTAAATTTGTCGTATTTTGTTGAGAAAAGGTCTTCCAACATGTTTCTCCCTCACTATGGTTGATTCGTGATTGTTTTACAGTTTACATCAACATCGACAATGTGAACAGGGGACCGTTCAGTGAATTTACGAATCAAAATTATCGTACTTTATCACCTTTTACACTCCACCTTTGTTATTGTCTAACCTAGCCAGAAAATTGTTCAACAATTTGACATGAAAAAATATCGTATGCGCAAATATTACACACAGTTTTGGCGATCTAAGGAGTTTTCAGAATAATAATTAATAGACATTCGCCACGGATATATATCTATATTTTATTTGACGGAAAATAAATCAATAATGTTGTGTCACACGCTGCTAGAGCGCCATTACTATGTTTTATATGATACAGTATTTTCTTGCGTCAAATCATTGGACGATTCCCTACTCAGATTAAAAAACAAAATAGACCTCAATCGACTCGCAAGTAATATACGATAATTTCATTTCCGAAAAGGAGCTGAACGGTTCCTTGCACGCACATATACTACAACCGAGATGAACTTGCACCTAGAAAAGATGGGAAGTTCGATTCTTGGGATGTAAAGTGACCCGTTCTCGGGACCCTTTTGATTGAACGGTATTATTGATATGAACGAAAATATGCATAATTTCTACAGTCCACAGACTATTAGATTTGTATTGGTAACAGGTTTTTTGAGCATCTTGAACCGGATCTCTCGTCCCCTCTCTTGGGTCATAAAGACTAACCAGCACTTCTGTTTTATTCACGCTATTTTAGGTTAGGTTACAAGTGACAAGTAGACTTGACAACCAACATGTGTGATCGCTCCTATTTATAATGATAGCTACATTCCCAGCTCTGTTGATCACTTTGAACTGAACTAGTTCAAATCATAATGAACGAACTCGTTCACTACGTCGACTAGTTCATTTGACTGTTGTCGTGTACTACCTATTCTTAGGCGTATTGTTTAGTTCATAATTACGCGTACCAAACTGATAACGTATGATTCAGGGTAAAATAAAACACAAACATTTTTATTGATAACTTATAAAACTGTTAACTCTTAAAACTAAATTAAGATGTAAATCTGATATTTCGTGAAATACAACTACTCGATCGAACTTCGAGTAGTTTTAGGAGCTTCGAGCCGAGTTCAAGTAGTAAAATACTCGATCAAATACTCGAAGTTTCGAGTACTCGCACAACTCTAGTATGGATATTATTGAACAATTGGAGAATGGAATGTTAGTTCTTACATTTAATTAGCTTTCACTGTTGGTTTCCATTAATCTTCAAACGAAAAGTCATACTATGTGCAAATGAGAACCGGTAATTGGAAATTCATTGGCCATTTGATATAAATTCAATCAGTATTTGTTTCCAAACTTATGTTTGTATATGTCGTAGTTGATTACTCTTTTGGCTTTTTGAGAGATGTTAACATACAGTATTCCCAGCTCTTTATCTATGAATGGTGGATAGTATTACGTACTTTACATTGTATATACGTACTACTGACTATCCAGTTGTAGATTTGGCCAATTAAAGGTTATTGTTTTCAATTCCAAATCACAATGTAAATAGTTTAACACTGGATTGCTCATTTTAGACTTTGCTACCTCTGGTAAAGAAAGCTGCCAAGTTGCAGAGTGGAGGCATCAGCATCAACAGAGCAGCCCTGATATACATGTCATCTGTATTGGGATCCATCAAGAGCAACGAGGGTACTTATGGCGGACAATACTGGGGCTACAGGGAGAGCAAGGTATAAAAACATATATTTGGCTTGTTTGTCTGTCCAAAAATATTTTTAAATCTTCACTCTTTGTGGTCTACGACTTCAAACCATTATGATGTGTCTCATAGTCGCTGGGCTTTAATTTATTAACAATTGTGTTTACTCGCTATCGGGCAATTTTATACCACAAGAGATAAGAATAGTTGAATTAATTGAAATAGCATATAATTTTATAGTTAGCGTTTTACATGTCAGTAAGTAGAAGTTATAAGGATGTGAAATGTCACTCAGCTCTATAGTTTATAACTACTAAAACCAGGATTATCAGAAATCTGGGTTATTAGTGAGAAAAGGAATAATCAACATTAATCGTAAAAACACTTTGGTTAAACAATTGACATTATATATGTGCATTATTATGTTCTAAAACAATTACAAAAATGAATTTATACAGTAAGTATGGTAGTTTAAAAAAACTAAACATAAATTGTGCACTTTTGCAGTAGTGTAGTCTATTGATTTAAGATGTCAGCCTAACGAAAAAGAGTGATTGTAACCATTGAAACAATTTTAGGTTGAGTTAAAGGGCACTAGACCAGGAATTAGTATATTGGAGAGATAAGACATCAGCAAACTTATCTTAAAAGAAAAGTTCACTAACACCAGAGTAGTAGTAACAAACACAAAATAAATACAATCTCACAAATTTTCAACACCACTGGCATTTTCTTCAGGTGAGTAGAGAAGAGCTCTCTCTATACTCACCTAAAGAAAATGCCAGTGGTGTTGAAAATTTGTGAGATTGTGTTTATTTTGAGTTTGTTACTACTACTCTGGTGTTAGTGAACTTGTTTTTAAGGTAAGTTTGCTGATGTCCTATCTCTCCAATATACTAATAACCATTGAAACAAAATAAAATACTTTTTAAAATGATTTTGAAAACTATACTGAACTGTAATGTAATGATCTACATAGTTTTAAAATAACACTTATACAATCTGGGTACACATTTACTGTTTACAATTATTAAAATGATGTAACATATGATTTATAGGACATTTCCATTATCGGAAACGTGCCCAGCCCCAATTGTTTCTGATAACCGAGGTTCTACCGTATATAAATACAGTAAGGTCAAATTCATTTACCATCCTCAGACCTTAGAGATTTACAAGAAAATTGATTCTTGTAAAACCGTTGAACATGCTTTACTGAAATTGATCTTCATAATGCTTGTACATTATTGTATTTTAATTGTTATACAGTATACTTGTGTTGCAGAAAATGTTACTTTTTTGTTTAAACTACATATGCTTTTACCTACATTGACTTGTATTGGTTAATTATTAAGTTATTTTTTAAAAGTAATGATACAATTATTTGTTTTCAAAAAATGTAATGTCTACCTTCCCTTGTAGTAACAACAGTTTTAATTAAGCTTTTATATTTTTATGTTATATGTTCACAATAGGCGGCCTTAAACATGGCGGCTCGTACCATCTGCTCGGAAGTAGCTGCTGAAGGAGTTGGGGTCTTGGTTCTCCATCCAGGATGGGTTCAGACTGATATGGGAGGACCTAACGCACTTATCACTACAACACAGAGTGTCGAAGGACTCGTTAAAGTTATTCTCGGTTTTAGTGATCAAACCAATGGTTCCTTCTTGCAGTGGGATGGTGGAAAACTACCCTGGTAAACCAAACTGCACATTCAAAATACTTGTTCCTTAGATGTACACTATTCACAAACATGGTGAATTTGATCAGTCATATATTGTTATAATAAAATCTATCAAATAATCAAAAGTATACATCCCAAAAAGTATACAACTAAAATAAATTTATAAAATATATTTATAGATGATTTTAAGGAGTTTTTTTTAATATAAAATGAAAGTTAACTAAAGGTTGTAAGTACAAGTAAATATTTTGGAAAGTCACCACTTCCAATATGTTTAATTTATTGATTTTTCTATTACAGTAGAACCTCGTTATAACGGACTAATAGGGGTTGAAGGTATTGTCTGTTGCAATGAAAGTTAGTTTTATAACAAATACTTTTTATAAGTTTGAATGAACAGAAAAGAAAGTACAATATTTTAGTTAGATAAGAATATATTAACGTATGTGTTCGTAGTGTATGAATATGAAAATGTGTGTAGTTAAATATGAATACGTGGCAGACAATGACGCAGCTGGTATTAAAAAATGTCACACACTACCCCTCCTATCTATCTACTATACCCTCCCTCCCTGCTGTCTTGGAGGGGGGTGGTGAGATTTCATGTTGGCCTTGTCTAGGCGATCTGCAATATCGCGGTCCAAGGACTTCAGGTGGTTGAAAGATTAAACGATTCATTGCTCACGCATGTACGCTGACAGGTCCATTAAAATAGGTTATGCCACCTGTCTAATACAAACAGTTCACTAAAATTAACTGCAAATATAATTTGTTATTTGATTCTCATTTTGGATTGTAAATGAAGTTTCATCTAAAACAAGCCCAAACTGTATAATTTTGACAATTTTAGTATTTAACATAATATCATATAAATATTAAGTGATAAGTAAAAGTAAATAATTTGTGTTTAGAGTTATTTTAAATTAAATATCAAGTAGAATTCTATCAATAAACAAATATAAAAAAATATTTGCTATTTTAAATTTTTTATTAGTGTAGTGTCTATCAGAGTGTGTCACAAAATATCCGGTCCGTTATTTCAAAGTCTGATATAATTAGGTCCGTTATAATGAGGTTCAACCTCAAAATATAATTAAAATTTATTACTTCAAGTTCTTATATATATTTGGTTTTCTTGATAGATTTTTTTATTGATATAAGGTAATTGTTGTAATAATATATTTTATCTTCATCGTATCAAAACTTTTGCACAGTGCCTCAATATCTAGAGATTTTAGATGTATATGAAGTCATAAATTGATAATCTGGTGATAGTTTATTTTTATTGATTTTTTAATTTTACTATTCTACCTTACAAAATAATTATTGTAAAGTTTACTGTATAAGTGTTAAACTGTTGTGAAATATATGAATTTTATCTAATAAAAGTAGAGTTCTCAGTTATACCCTTTCTAAAATAGACAGACCTTTGCAGTACCTGAATTTTTCATTTACATCACTGTATATTAGATGAATTCTCAATATTTTTTCTTCATTTTTGTTTTAGAGTATTATGTAAAACATTGCTAAGAAATGTACGGAACAGTTGGTTAATTACATTTGTATTATGACACAGTTACTTAAGTTAACACGCTCACTGCGTCATTGGATCGCGGGGTCACGTGTCGTAGGCTTACATTCACACGGTGATAAAATTCGTATTTAATTCCTTATATGCGTTTGTGATATTCTTGTTGTAATTAATGTATTGTAGCAGGAGTTGAAATCTATGGACGCATGTTTCTTTGTGAATTTAATAGTAACCTAAATCTTACAGGAGATCTATAGCACCAGAGTAATGGCGTATTAGTTACATGCAGTAAAAGACCAATAGACCTCGTCGATCACATGGTAGACTAAATGTCAATATTAGCAAACAGGTTGTCAGCTGTTGTTTGAAAAGGCGGGAGAGTTGTTCCACGTGGTTGCTGAGTCGTCTTTTATTTACCACATAACCTCAATTTCTCAGCTAGACTATAATTTATTACAGTACTTACTTATATGCGATATGAGATCCTGAGTCCTCGTGCTTATACGCTATATCCACACCCTGCATAGCACTTGTGACGTCAGAAACTTGATAGTTCTAAAACAATAACCTAAAGTGCTCTATCTTCAATTGATGACATGATATTGTGCACAGAACTTCTGTTGCGCAACGAGATCTTAGGATTTTGTCTCGCACTGAATTGATGGTATGCAACGAGACCCCGAGATTGCGTGACGCACAGGATGAGTGGCAGAGAAATTATAACAACGCAGCGAACGTTTTAAATCTTGTTAGTATGATATTTTCTGGACTACGTGGTTGTCAAAATGTGGAACTAAAAGGAATGTATGGTTAACGTGAAAAAAATGCTTGTTGGGAAATTGTATTGTATATTCTTGTAAATAGTTGAAAATTTAACAGTACTAAAGATAAGCTATGTGTGCCTGTAACAATGCATGTGCACTGCCCTCAAAATACAATAACAAATTACACGTCCAAAAAATGAAATTTTTTAGCTAACTGTTATTACTAGATCTACACCAGCCTAAACCATGGACAGTGCCTCACACAATGATTTGGCCACGTCAAGTAGTTATGGCCGTCGTCCAAGTATTGAGGTTCTAAAAGCAGGATTACCTTTTTAAAAACTATTTGGAGAGAGATCATAATGACAAACACAATTGGTGATATTTAAAGACGAAATCTTCAACTTATCACAGCAGAAGTTTACTTTTATACTGCTGGATTATAAGCAATGTACTTTATGCATTTTTTTGATTCTGCTTTTAGAATTAAGCCAATTCTTCATTTTTAGTGCAGATACATTTGTCTCCTTTAATGAGAATGGTATAGATATTTCTTTTTTGGCTAGGAGGCTGAGGGATGTTCGATATATAGCAACCATAGCTTAGAATTTTATAAAATGAATACTTTGTATAAAAGATTTTACTGTTAGATAAAAAAAGTATAGATACTTGATTTTGAACGTCAACTGTGTGAAAAGTATAAGGCGGAGAAAAACTAGATTACCATCAACAATGTTTTCATCTATTTCTGGGATTATGAGTGGTAATCGTATATTTTTATCTTTTCACCATTTAAAGAAAATCGTATTTATAGTGGGAAAAAATCACAATTTTTTAGTTTTAGATGACTTCTGATGTTTGAAAATTCACTATATTTACTTACTTACTTAGTTGGCCACTCAAACCGTAAAAGATTTTTGGCCTCGCCAACAATTTGCAACCACTTCCACCTGTCTTGCATCATCTCTTCTTCCACTCCCATTTTCCGCATATCCCTTTGCACCTGATCTTTCCATCTCAGCCTTGGTCGACCCAAAGGTCTTCTTCCTGCTGGTCTTCCTTCCATTACTCTTCTCAATACAGATTCCTCCTCCCTTCTGTTTACATGGCCTGCCCATCTGAGTCGTCTTGATTTTCCTTCTGCTACTATGTCTGCTTCCTTAAACAATTCTCTAAGTTCCTGATTTTTCCTTATTCTCCATTGTTCTTCTTCTTTCACTGGCCCATATATTGCTCTTAATACTTTATTTTCAAAGGTTACTAATCGCCTTTCTGTTTTCTTGCTCATTGTCCATACCTCAGAGCCATATAGGACTACTGGCCTTATAATTGTCTTGTACATTTGTTCTTTGGTTCTTCTTGATAAGGTTTTGCTTTTCAACATTTTTCCTAAGGCCCAATAGGACCTATTTCCGTTCAGTAACCTTGTTTCAATTTCTGTTTCTTTTTTATTTTGTTGATCAATAGTGACACCAAGGTATTTGAATTTTTCACAACTATTGAATTTATATGGATTCACTTCTAAAACCTGCTCTCTTTCTAATGCATTCCGTTCTATTTTAAGATATTTGGTTTTTTCCTCATTGATTTCTAAGCCTACTATTTTTGCTTGAGTAATGAGCTCCTCAGCCAGACGTTTGAGATCGTCCTCGTTTTCGGCTAATAAGGCTACATCATCTGCAAAAGCCAATAATTTGATCTTTGCGTCTATCCACAGACCCTCATTCAAACTTTTTGTTCTTTTTAGTGCGTTTTCAATTGCCAGATTGAACAGTAAAGGTGATAACTCACCTTTATCACCTTTAATTATTTTTACTATAGTGAAAATTCACTATAGTAAAAATAATTACTAGATAATTTGCAACTAGAATAGTGTATGGGAACTTAAATTGAGACCACATGTACGAACTTTCAAAATTTTTCAGTGACATAAAAAAATTCAGCTATCAATTTTTAAGTAACTTTTTCTCGACACTGAAAAGGGATGTGAACTTGATACGAACGATGGTTTCAGGGGTCTGATGTCAGTAAGTCGAATATATATTTATTTTTATTGTATTAATACTGATTGATTTTATATCCCTTTATTAATCTTTAAGTTGTCATGTGCACCGGACCATGTAATGGTGGCCTTCCCTGGCCACTCGGAAAGTGAAACTGAGTGCAACCTTACCACATTGTAACAGTTTGCGTGCCTCTTCCAACCAGGGAGGACTAAAGCTGTTGTTCAGGGTTGTATGCAGACATCTTCAAATGATTTAGGCAATAAGTTAAATACAGTTATTTATGTAATCATAAATTATATCAAGTAAAAGAAGTTATCTCATATTTTCCCTTCTGAATATTGCTATACAATATAATTTGTTAGTTATATTTATTAGTATTACAACAAATATTATTTAATTATGCTGGTAAAAGCTGGTATATTTTTTAAAATTCTTTTGAAATATACAGTCCATTATGTTCAAATGAAGATATCTCAAGATTACATTAACTTGTCAGTAAATGGCCTATAGAAGAACGCCATTATAAAATATACAAAATGGCAGTCATGTTCAGCAGGTTGCCAAAATGAGCTTGGTGTGTTCTGAATACCTTTCAAACATATACTATACATAATTTTAATATTACATATGTTCAAATATTTTTTAATGGGAATGATTAACTATTTTAAAATGTTTAAATGAACATTTTAGTCTTAACTTTTCATCACAAGCTTTTAACTATGATTCATATAAGTATTTAGGAGTGATTTACGATAAAAGAATGAGGTGGTGTGATCATATTGATTTTGTAAAAAAGAAGGCTCATAAACTATTATTTGTTTTCAGACAGTTACGAGAAATCCTCGAGCTACCAGATATAAAATTGTCATACTATGCATATTGCCAATCTCTGTTTTTGTGCGGGAAAATAGCTTGGGGTGGTGCTTTCAAATCAATACTTGAACCATTAAACGTCATACGTTTAATAATAAAAACAGCATTAGGTAAAAATAGAAGATATCCAACAGACATTTTATTTGAAGAATTCAATGTACTGTTAGACAACTATATATTAAATCACTACTTTTATATTCTTATAGTAACTTTAATAGTATTTAAATTCAACCGGACCACAATTATTATACCCGATATTCTCAAAACACTAACATACAAACAGAAAGACTTAAGAAAGTGTACTCATTATCCACCTCCCATTTCATAATGCAATACCTTTTTAGAAATATCTCAAATGAACTCAAAGAATTTCAGCAACTTAAGTTAGTAACGTACAAAAGGAAAGTTACAGAATGGTTGTTGACCTTGGGAGGGGGTGCATCGGGGTTGCTTATCGCATCCAGTTATAGATAGCTAACATCCTGGCCTATACCATTTATATCCACCACTCAACCACGACCTTACCAAATTAGGAATTTGTTCTCATAAAAAAAAATCTATCGTGGTGTTTCATTTATTACTATTTATATTAATTTTTTCCCTTTCTAATTCTGTGACCTCATAATTTCTTGTTATGACTCTTTCCTGTGTTTTTTTTATCTTCAGTCAGATTCCTATTATTCACTTCAACAAATTCACAATTATGAAATATGTATGGGTAGATCCAGTCAAATAAATTAAATTGCAACATATCCTTGCTGGTTTATATTGATAATTTTACAAATTTCAATTAAACTCACTTTTAAAAAAAATATTATTTATTTTTTTTTCAAATAGACCTTTGAAAATGATGACTCATGCCCATGCACAGATGTTTATCTATGTGGGCATTATTTTTGTTCTCCATTGTTAAATATATTTGTTAATTTTAGAATTTATTGTTTGTAAATAGAAGTGCACTGTAATTATTTGTTTTTTATGTATATACCACAGTTATGCGAGATGGCAAAAAAGATGAACAAGAGCTATAAAGGCAAACTAATAGAAGTTAAGAAAAATGTTTACGATGAGAAAATAAAAAACTCAGAAAATGTGAGCAAAACAACTTTGGAGATAATAAATTCTGAAACAGGGAAAACAGAATATAATTTAGAAAACATTTCATTACTGGTTGATAATAAACCTGTCTCCAATCCGTCAATTGTAAGTGAAATGTTTAATCAATATTTTATAAATGTAGTTGACAGCAGGGCTTAATTTCAGCCGGAACGCACCGGAACGGCGTTCCGGTACCTCCCAGGGCGACCGGAACGTAACGTAGTTGCAGCTAAAAATATCAAAACTCACGTCCACACGCATGAGAATGAGTAAATATGACGCAATCATGGGAGGGGATACTCCGTCTTTTGAGGATTAACTGTGGGTTGCGTGAAGCCAGCTGATTCTCTGTCGTCTGTCATTCACGCACGCGCCACACAGCCCTGTTTTGCGCCAATACCACCACCACCACCGCAACTGCTACAGAGTCACAGCTCAACTGGCTGCTCCTCTCTGTTGGCGCATGCGCACAACGTTCTCTTGCTCCCGCGCATCTAGCCTGCCGCTTCTTCACATACATTACATTTCCAATAGTACACAGACGCTCAGTGGCTTTTAGTTTAGTTTAGTTTAAATGGGGATATATAGTTGGTCCAGCCAACCCTTGCAACGAAGCCTAAGGCTTTTTGTGCCAATCCCGGTGCCTAATCGTCGTAAAGCTGGCTGCCCTTGACCAAGTCAAGGAGCTTCTTCACTAGATTGGTAATTTCCAACTGTCCCAGAGGTGAGCCTTCAAAAAGTGCTCTTCTTCTGGCACCAAGAGCCTCACACTCCAGGACAATGTGTTCTGCCGACTCTTCGTCCTCCCCACAGAGGCGACAGATGGGATCCTCCGCAAAGAGTCCCACCGTTCTTAAATGCCTCCGGAATTTGCCGTGGCCGGTGATGAGTCCCACCACCAGCCTAACGTGCGATTTGCTTAACCCAAGAAGTGACTTTGTCAACTTCTGGGAGGGATTCTTGACAAGAACCTTGCCGAGTCTTTGCCCTGGGAACCGCCGCCATCTTTCCAGATGTCTGGCGCTGACCCAGTTTTTAATTGCTGTTTTGGCAGCTGCAATCGAAACGCCGCAGGCCGGCTCAGGACCAATGAAGGGCTTGAGAGCCCCCTCCCTAGCCAAGGCATCGGCCTGCTCTTGC
>JAQJVL010004960.1:0-39550 GCA_035578905.1 Stictocephala bisonia
TTACTACCTAACAATTTATTTTATTTAAAACTTAATATAACCATGTTGATGATTGAGTTAGGAAAATGTTAAATCGCCTCCCTCACTATGTTCTGTAACTTGATCTTGACGAATTAAAGCATATAATATATAACTGGTTAATTTTAAATCATTTTTATGTAATAAGTAAATTTTTTACTTAGACAGAAGAAGTAATGAAATGTAATGTGTTAAATTATTCATTACCACTTCATACCTGACATAATTTTCTTAATTATTTTTGTATTACTGTGCCATTGTTTATTTATTGTAAATCAGTGTTGTCTATATGGGTTTATTTATTTATTAACTTATTTATTATAGTGTATAGTTTTTTTTTCAGTTAAATCAATTTTGAAATTTTATGTACCAGTTGTGTTTAGTTGATTACCAGTTATGTGTCAATATTTTCAGTTGCTTCTAATTATCGTGACCTTGTTAATTGATCAAAGATGATAAAACTATTTTATTGTATACTGATATTGTAACTGAATGGAACGTAACAAAATCCTGGGGTAATCTGTCAGTTTAGTTTTAGTAGAATTTTAAAGTTTACACTATTCAATGTATAGTTTTGTGCATTTAAATGAATAAAGAGATGTTAACTTTAAAACAAGTTGACTGCTAAAAATACATGCATTATATAGTGTATGGATGCTAAACATTTTTTTTATATTTTTACTTACCATCATGTATACATTGAAGAAATATGAAGCCAAAACGTCATCAGAAGTTGTAATTAATCCTTGGTGGCCATTTTGAAAATTTGATAAGGATCCCTACCATGCCCACCTGGGGAGGTTTCTGAAGTGGATCTCATTAAATATAGTTATTTTTAGCTTGTAACACATATATAACTCACCACTAACAGTTTTTATGTTCATTTTTAATAAAACAATTGTTAAAAAATAATTATTGAATAAAATATAGGTCTAAATAAAATAGCCTAAGTAAAATTTATATACAGCCCCACCTACCCACCCGAATGTCCATTAGTTTACTAATGGTAGTTGTCAAAACACTTTGTAAACAAAGTCCAAAGTCCTATTTGTCCTTCACACTCCATGCACTACCATACACGCTTTTGAATACAACGGGAATGACAAACACAACATCTTTTTGCTACAGTACCTTTTCCATCATGCCTTTTCTCTGTAATTTTTGTTGGTACGTGCTCTACACTCTTTCATTTCAATGGTCGTTCTACTGCAGGTAGGAGGGAATCAACCACTGACAGATGAAATTCATACAATTTAATTCTTAATCCACCATTTGAAATTTTGATTTCATTGTACAGATAGTGAGCATTGATCATAATCATTTGGAGCACATGTACGAATATCTTTTTATACAACCAATGCAATGTCTTGCATTCGTATACATAGAAGCTCATCATCTGGTCACTGCGATCAATGCCTGTCATGAAGTGTTGTAGGTAACTATAGATAATGGTTTTTCTTTTCAAGTTTCGCCTCATTGATGAAGGTGACCAATATGAATATACTCGTACAACACAATTCTATTGTCTCTTCATTTTTCAACACACACACACCCTCGACGTATCTAGCCACGGTTTCACCTTTTTCAGTGTCGTTGATTTCACGTCTTGAGGAAGGTATTTTCTATATAACCTGATGGTCCCAGTACAGTAGGTATTCTTAGCAAACTCGATGCAAGAGTAAAACTATTATAATAGTTGTCCATAAATAAGCTTCGGCCAGAATTTAATTTACCCTCCATCAGTTTCAGAACTATATTTCCAGCATGAGACTTGCCACGATAGTCGTCCAAAACCCTGCAGTACAAAAAAATGTTTATAATTAGGCCATGTAGATCACACAAATTATGCAACTGTAGGCCATACTTGTGGCTTTTGCTCTTGTGTCGGTCTCTCCATAACACCATAGCTTCGTCAATGCAAAGTCTTTTTTGAGGGTAAAACACCTGAGCCAACTTTATTATTAAAATAATCAATAACAAATTGAATCTTACTGCATCTGTTAGCCGGATTAGGAAGGTCTTCAAATTTCAGGCATCCTAGTATTATGAGGAACCTGTCACTACTCATAAAGTTAGGGAAGGATGAGCTAAAAAGTCTGTGCTTTTTCCAATAATCCTGTAAATGTGGTAGTTTCACAATCCTCATGTGTAATAATAAGCCTAAAAACATGAGAAGTTCATCAGAAGTAAGGTCTTTCCATCTGTGGATTTGAGATACCGGGGCTGTTGAAGGGCCTTAAAACAGATCCAGTGCATAATTATTTGTTGCGCGAACGATTCCCTCCAAGAAAACAATGTCAAACAGAAGCCTAAAAATGCAATCGGAGTCAATTCAGGTATAAGCACTAAAAACTTTTCCTCTTTTGTAAAAGATATATCTCTCATACCAACTGCACAATCAGGTTGCCATTGGAATGGGTTCACTTTGTAATCGGGACCATCAACCTCTGACTCATCCGATTCATACTGTTCCTGGTCTAAAAACCACTTCCACGTTGTTTCCTTCATCATCAGACGAATCTGTTGATACATTTTGCAGGTTATTTTGTCGGGAATTAAGCCCACTAGGTTCTGGAAGATTCATTTTTACACCACTCCACTACACAACCATTGTTACACCACACCACTACACAACACAATAAACTAAAAATAACCGGATACTGAAACAAACAAATGAAAAATGTTACTTAGATATATCTCAAGGAGGGGCAAAAACACAGTCACTTCTGTCAAATGCTCAAGGCACACTGAGCCAATGAAACAACAAAGGAAGAATGGTCCTTACCACACGCGTCTGGCACCACCTATCCATGTGTTAAACCGTGCATCCAATGTGTTAAACCGTACAACAATAAAAAGTTAGTATTCAAATAAAAATCAAATCAAAATCAAAATATCTTTATTCATAAAAGTACATACAGAGTACATTGAATAGTGTCATTTACAAGAAACTAAATATAAGGACCTACATTAGAATAGATTGTTTTAGTTGCAATCTTCAAACTCATCAATTGCATACAGTGTCAAATCAATTAAAAACTGTTTTAGCACTTGAGAAAATTTGTTGTGAGATTCAAAAGTTCTTATATTATGAGGAATATTGTTCAAAAATCTGAGACCGTTAAAATGTATATTCTTTTTAAAAAACTGTAATCTATGTTGAAAAAATATAGTTTCATTTTTTTTTCTTGTGTTATAGTTATGTGTCAGATATGAATGTCTTAAATTGAGTTGTTGATTCTTTTTAACATACATTATTTTTTCATAAATATATTGACCATATACTGTTAGTATGTTTAGTTCTTTAAAAAGTTTTTTTACAGATGCATCTGACTTTAAGTTAAGCATAATCCTAATTGCTTTTTTTTGAGTTTTTAAAATCCTATCTAAATTTTCTTTCTTTGTAGCACCATAAACACAAATTCCATAGGTTATATGAGAGTGTATATGAGAAAAATATATCTGTTTTAAAACTGAAATGCTACATATTACTGACATTTTTCTTAATGCATATAATCCAGAGTTTATTTTACCTAGAATATAATTAATATGGCCATTCCAACTCAATGAACTATCAATGAGTAATC
Source organism: Stictocephala bisonia (assembly GCA_035578905.1). Taxonomy (NCBI): domain Eukaryota; kingdom Metazoa; phylum Arthropoda; class Insecta; order Hemiptera; family Membracidae; genus Stictocephala; species Stictocephala bisonia. The sequence continues at coordinate 3,606 of JAQJVL010004960.1, forward strand.
CTAAGAATTTCATTTCCTCTTTTTTTTCTATTTCTATATCATTTATGGTAATTTGAGGATTAAAGTCACTTCTAGTCTGCCTGGTTTTAAAGTGTACATATTTAGTTTTCTCTGGATTAAGAATCAAATTACGGTCATTAAGATGTTGCTGAATATTTGCCAATTCGACAAGTGACTTTATATCAACATCTTCTTGTGAATTACCAGATATTTTTAGGGTTAAATCATCTGCATATAGACATACAGATGTTAAGGGGGAAAAACTTAATTTGTTGTTCAGACCGTTTAGATAACATATAAATAGTAAGGGACCAAGAATTGATCCTTGTGGTACCCCATACTTCACTGGTTTTAATGTGGACCTACTTCTTGTAATGGTTTTAGAATTTTTGAAAACAATTTCAACATATTGTTGTCTATTCTGCAAATATGATCTGAACCAAGCCAATGAAGTGCCTCCAATGCCCAAGCTTTGCAAGATAGATAGGAGAGTGGAATGACAGACACTGTCAAATGCCTTTGACAGATCCATGAAAATACCAATGAGAGTTTTACCTTCATCTATTGAATTTATTATTGAATTGACAAAATCGGCTGCTGCATTCATTGATTTCATGTATGGAATCCTAGTCGTACATAACTTGAAGTGGATGAAAGGTTTTGTGAAAAATATATCTGCTGCAGCAATTAACAATTCAATGTAACTGATGTCATGTTTGTGGTAACCATAAACCCTACAAACAATCACAATTTTTTAAAGATCAGGAAATGATTCCTTTCAATAAGACAACAAGTTTGATTGCTAGAAATAACAAAGTACATAAATAGATAATAATTTTAAAATGTTAAATTTTTGATTCCTTATAATTAATTTTTGTTGTTTCATGTTCAGTAAAGTGGGATCAGTTTTATTAAAGTGATCGTACATATTTTATGAAGTTTTAAGTTCTCAGTTATACTATGGAATGGTGTATCTTTCTTTGGTTTTATAGTTAATATTTGTTATTGTGCTAAAGACTAGTTTGTGTTCAATGCTAGCTGTAGTAAGCATTATGTACAGTACTTCATAATTTGTAGAAATAAAAAAAACATACATAATCCTATAATATTTTAATTATATACTTGGTGCCTATCAAAAAAAGGTTTTCATTATAAAAAGCAGAAAGTAACTAAAATGTAAAAAAATATGTTTCAGTTACTTCTTGCTTTTTAAGATGAAACCCTTTTTTTCAATTTGGCCCAAGTATATATTAAAATTTTATTGAATTATTTGAGTGTTTTATTTCTATAAATTATAAAGTATCCCATAAGTTTCTTCATCATATTAATGTACTTTGTTGAAAAGCAAACAGATTCGTCATGGCAGTATTTAAAAAAAATGAAATACATAGCCAGCTATTTATGTTTACTTTTTCATTTTATTTGCTTATGAGTAAAAAATTATTTATTTACAAGAAATTGTGAATAAAAGTATAACATTCAAGGTATACTTGTTTTTGTTTAAATATGCATTTAGAACGTTAAAATTTATCTTACTTTGTTGATTGCTTAGTGCGACGAAGAATTTGGGAAATGGGAGGAAAGAAAAAAATGGCAAGCAAACACTGATAAACTGAAAACACTTCTGAAAGAGAAATCATGTCAAGTCGAGGCATTAAGAGTGAATGTTGACAGACTGAAAGAAACAATCATTCGTTTGGAGAAAGAAAAAATAACTTTAGAGGGAAAATTAAAATCCGTGAAAGGTAATAAATATTTTATTTGTTGTATAATCTAATACTTAGTTCATCTTCGTAAATGTGAAAAGGTATTCTTTCAGTATTTGAATTTCTGGTTACAGGTTAGTTAAAAACAGTTACCACTAGTTAGTCACTAACTGGATGAATTAAAAATTCAATCTTTATTAGTTAAAGAGGATATTAGTTGTTAGATTATTACAACTTAACAAACAAATCATAAATAATGAAATTTAGCACATCTCAAGTCGGAATACAGGCCAACTATAGAAGTTAATATTTAAAAGAGGAGGAAATAAAATTTACTAACAATAATAATAAAGATAATAAATTATTTTATTTATTAAATACCTTCGTCTAGCGATCCTTCATTGGTCATTTAACCGACCAGTTTCGCTACTATTGTAGCATCCTCAGGGGGAGTTGAAATCTCTTCATCTTGCAATGCGTCGTCAGATAAAACATAAATAAATAATAATAAATTATTCTTAAAAATAACTCATTATACAAATTCAATTTTAAAAGCACTTATTTTAGGGAAGCACTGTATTTAAAATCCAAATGGAAATTGTAAGAATGTATTGTAGGAAAGTGAAATTACTCTGGTTTACTTCGTTTAAATAATCAATTATTTATATGACAAATAGTATTCTTCATAAATTCCTATTAGTAAGAACTGAACACATTTTTGGATTTAAAAAATGGTAAAAGAATTTTCAATCAGTAAAAGATGATGTGAATTTTTAAATTATGGTTTGTAAGATAAACAATGAGTTTGTGTATAATATAAAAGTGTTGTTTTATTCATTCTTATCTTTTTACTTGTCCTCTTTATTAATTTACAAATGCATATTTATTGTTGATGTAATAGAACTAAAAAAAGTTTTTGTCAACATTCCATTAACAAATAATCATATACAACATGAATCAAATACATTGATCTTCATTATTTATATTTCCAAAATAATTCACTTAGTAACGTTAAGTTGGTTTTATGCTTGATACATATTTTATTATGTACTTTCTACCTATCAGATATTTTGGGATTCTAACCCTAGATTTACAATTCAGGATATTATTAAGGTAAAATACATTTATAAATGTTGTGCATTTATTTACATTATATTTGTATTCATGCGATATTTCTAATACACAAAAGTGTACAGTTCCTAGTATATCACAAAGTTTGGTTGATGAGCTTGAGAAAGACAGAGCTAAACTCCAACAAGAACTGTTGGCAGTGAGAATGAAGTCATCAGAGGGATCATCACTGACAAATGTCATCGAATCTCAGGAAAGAAGGATCGCCACTTTGAAAGTAGCCCAAAAGGTAATGCATTGCTGCTTCAAACCCTCTTGGGTAGCTTAAACATACTATATATTCTTGGGTCTTGTGTTTAGGAAAATTATTTAATTGGTTCCTGTGAAAATAGAGATATATAGATTAAAAAGTTGTAAACAAACCAATACAAAATTCAAAGTTACAATTGATTTAAATATTCTTATAAATATAAGATAAGTATAGATCATTATAAATATCTGAATTTGTAAAGAAGCCTTACAATTTATATTTGTATTAGTTAATATAAACAGTCATATTTAAATTAAGTTGTCTAGTGACTAAAAAAGGGGACAGTGGCCTTGATATATTGGTTTGATCATATTGGTCTTGATTAAAAAGAGTTGTATGTGTCAAAATATCCAGTTTAAAATTTTACCAGGTATGTTGATTTGCTGCCCAACAATTTCACTAAAAAAAAACAATCAAATTTAAATAGGTTTTTTTTATATTTTACTGGATAGTCATGTTTACTGTGTTTGTAGGTATATTTTGAAAGACATTTAAAGTGAAATTAAACATGAAATTATTGTGATTAAAAATAATTTTATTAATATTATAATCAAGTTCAACTCTTTTGCAATTGTTTTATATTTCTTTTGATTTAAAAGTGGTCTTATATTAAAGACTGTATGCTTTTCATATTAGAACTCCTGACATTTCTGGAATTTACGCTTCATTAATTTAATAGTAATCCTCGAACCACATCAAAAGGAATGTACCGGTATGTCCTTTACAGCCATTTAATTGGGATTGTGGTCAGTCCACCGTTGGATTCAGCTTTCGTAACCTGTATTAGCTAATAAAGAAGTAGCTTCTCTAATACGTTACGATCCTGGGAATTGTTATCCTGGGATTTTAACACGTTCAGTGCTATAAGTATTTTCCCAAGTATTTCCTCAGGTGCTGAACTATTATTTCGTTCAGTTATTTTTAAATCACACTTAATTATAGTTAATTCATACATTATATTTTATTGTAGACCAATGGTAATTTAAAAATATGCGGGCGTCTATCTGCAGTACACAGTATGAAATGTTGTATAGTTTTGGTTCAGAGTGCTACGGGCGCCTATAAGCGTCTACATGTTTTTCGTTAGTTTTTAGGTACATTATGTGAACGTATGTTACAAAAATGTTATTTACACAATACTTACAAACCTACTGGCACTATATTTCTAATGTTTTTTATATACAATGATAAAATTGACACAATATTACTTACAAGATGCTAGATTTTCATTTGAAAATTTCAATATTGGCGACTTTCATAAAACTAAAAACGAAATGCACTATTATTGGTCCCAACTCACTAACAGCAGCTTAGAATCACAACACAACCGTAATGAATAACCATCAGCTGGGTATGTCCCGCCAAAAGATCAAGCACACGAAGTTCCTTTAGGCGTCCGCCACACTACGTACGGCTATGGCGTGGCTGCCAATCATCACCTGCCGCACTGAACGTGTTAACCTAGAACCTCAAGCTCCAATGTGGATTGAGGTTTGTACCATTTAGTGACCAGGCCTCATCGGCAATATAAATGGTTTGTTATTATTACTTACTTTAAAAATTGATCCTGCTTTAGCTTTTATGCATCAGATTGTATAAGTACGTATAATCAAGTATATAATAAGCAAATTATTCATATAAAGCCCTTGATTTAGTCATTAACTATTGAAAAAAGAAGACTACACTCATATGGTTCCTGTGAAGCTGGTTTTTCTGTTCTGTGCAATTAGTTCATGTTTGGTTTTTATAGGTAGCGCCAGTGGTATCTCTCTCTCTCTCTCCCTTCCTCTATCCCCCTTCTCCCTCTGCCTCTCTCTCTCCCTCCCTGCCCCCTCTCCCTCTCCCTCTCTCTCTCTCTCTCTCTCTCTCTCTCTCTCTCTCTCTCTCTCTCTCTCTCTCTCTCTCTCTCACACACACACACACACACACACACACACACACACACACACACACACACACACACACACACACACACACACACACACACACACACACACACACACACCCACGCACGCACGCACGCACGAATGCACGCACGCACGCACGCACGCACGCACACACACTTACACACTGAAGTGACTATTATCTGAACTGATAGTACACCAAACAGTCATCCGAGAGCTTTTTTGAAACCAACTGTTTAATATCTGAAAATAAGCACACGTCCACAGCAAACACATTGCCTCAAACTGTCTGTTTATTTCAATAATCAATGCTTAAGTTAAAAATTCTAATTTTTTTGTTTTATAATATTTCTTTTACCAGGGTGAAGCTGCTTTAGCTGAAGAAGTTGAGCGGTTATTGGAAGCAAAGAGCAGACTGCAACAAACTAACTTGAGACTAGAAGCTAAGAATTTAGAACTAAAAATGCAGCTTGAAAAAAGTAGATTGTCTGATTTGACCCCTAGAGACCAACAGTAAGTCATGTGGTTTTCTTAAATTAAATATTTATTTAGTTAAACTTTATAATCACTATGCCACAATATTTATTATTAGTTATAACAAATAGCTTGTTAAATATTAGAAACCAATATCAACGTAATTGGACGCATCAGAATAGTTCATTTTGTTATTGTCTACTTGTATTCCTCATGAGACTTGAAAAATTGCTGTTTCACAGTGTGTATAAACGTCGGACAGTATAAATATCACAGATACATGTTAAAATGTCAAACTTAGTTTCTTATAATTAAAATAAAACTTTATTTAATAAATAACCGTACTATGGTTTTCATATTTCTTGTTGCATATGAAACTTTGCCTTTGCTTGGTTTACTGTTATACATTTTTTTTATCTCCCTACTCCATATACCTTATAATAACTTCTCCAAATACCACTTTGCTCCTGCTTGACTACATTATGTTTATTTATGCACTTTATTTCATACCATTCCTTGACATGTGGTTTTGGGTAATGGTTCTGATTTGCAATTACTCAGAGACGTGGAAGGCATTTGTTTATTTCAATCTGTGATAGAAAACAGCAAGATTATTTCTATTTTTATGCATTATCAATCAAGATTTGTGTGCAAATTTTTGAAGTGTTGATATTATATATCTCTATTACTTACTATTGTTGTTTTGTTTTATATTTAGAATGCACTTTTCCTTTTTAGGGATACAAATTCAGAAACCGAAAGTGTTGGATACTCTCCTAAAGTAAGTAAACTAGTTTTCTGATATTTTTTCACCTAAATACTTAATAAAAGTCTAAGTCATAGACATTTCATTATATTATCTGGCTTAAAATTAATAAATTAATATTTTTTATGTTGAGAAAATAACAGTAAAACCAAAAAATCAAAGAAAAATTTAAATTCATGAAAAATCTTTATAACACACGTGTCCACAACTTGAGTTACTGTTGGCGTATAAATTATGTGTACCACAGTTTGAAGGTTGTTTTCTAAGAAACTAAGAGGTCTATGAAAAATTGAGTCATACCACTGTTTTCCTTGTTTGATTGTGCATTATGGCATATGAATTTTTAAATTTTTCTTTAAGTTTCAATAATTTTTGTCCTGGTTGGAACAAAAAAGGTACTGAAATTTTAACTAGTTTTCACTGCACATAAAATTTATACCATTATTACTCAAAAAACCATTAATGTATAGTTTTTATATTTTAATACGTGGTTGATAGGAATGTTTCTTATCAATTTTATAATTTTAATTTTACAAGATAAAATGTTCTTATTAATGCCCTGAAACAACAATATCTTGGCTTCTACAGGTTGTAAAATTAATTACTTGGCCTTGTTGTAGTCCTTATTACATGTATAGTTACTATAATAGACAATAGACAAACTCTTTATTTACAAATCATTGAGAAATACAATGGCGTCAAATATACATAGTTATAGATTAGTAGTTTTTATTATGTTTTTTTCTTCTCTTCTCCAGTTCAGAAACTTATCCAGAGTTTCGAATGGATGGCTAGAGACGATTTGGTCAGTGCAGTCTTCAGATTCTGCAGGTAGGATTTTTATGTCTTCGGGTAGAAGGTTGAAGAGTTTCCTGCCTGAGTAAGATAGTTTCTTCTCAAATAGTACAGAGCGATGAAGTGGTAGGTGAAAATCTGATGCCCAGCGGGTGTTGTGTTTATGGATATCGTATCCTCGTTGTAGTTGCTCCTTGTCAACATGAACTATGACTTCTCTGATGTACAGACCCACTTTTGTTATGATACCCTGTTGAGGGAAGGCATTTATGCAGCTTTCCCATGGACCTAAGCCAGACATGATTCTAACTGCTCTTTCTCGTAGTGTTAGGATTCTATTCAGGTTTCCCGCAGCTGTGCCACCCCAAACTACAAGGCCATATGTTGGTGAGATTCAAACAACGCATGGTAGGCAATTTTTGTAGTCATGTCATCACTGGCATGCTTAACTCTTTTTAAGATGTATAAGTATGAATTAAGCTTTTTGGAGAGCATGTCAATGTGGTTGTTCCAAGATAAGTTTCTGTCAATAGTCATTCAAAGAAACTTGGTCTGATTTCCCATTGACACATCAGGCAGTGTTGGGACATATTCTTGCCTTCGTCCAAAAGGTAGTTGTTTGGTTTTGTCAGCAATGACTACTAAGTCATTTTCATGACAGTATTGGTAGGCCATATTCAGCGCGGTGTAGGAGCTGACAGCCAAATCATCTGTTGATGATTCAGACACTAAAAGCGTTGTGTCGTCGGCGTACATCAGAAGGACACAGTGCGTGCCCAGTCATTGTGACATGTTGTTTGTCAGGAGAATGAAGAGAACTGGTCCCAGCACTGAGCCCTGAGTACCTCAGGTAAGGCACAGACAGAGGCCTGCCTCTGGTGACAGACAGAGGCTCTGATCTTATTGTTTGTAGGAGGTTTTTTTTGTGTATATTGGATTTCAACAGTTTGGCTTCTGTCCTTCAGGTAACTCTTAAACCACTCTTTAGCATTCCCTTTAATTCCAAGTTGTTCAAGTTTGTAAAGGATCAACTCGTGGCCTAGGCAGTCAAATGCCTTACTAAAGTCCAACATGGTGCCAGTTACAAAGTTTTTTCCTTCCAGGTTAACAATGATGAATTATATTAGTTTATTAATGGCTGATGTTGTGGATCTTCTTTTAATGAAACCGTGTTAATTGCCTGTTATAAGATTGTGTAGTTCGCAGTTGTCCATTAATCTTTTCAATACCACCTTCTCAATGACTTTGGAAAAAGTCGGTACTGAGGATTTGGGCCTGTAATTAGTAGCATCTGTGTGGCTTCCATTTTTGAGTTTGGGGTACACTTTACTCCATTTGAGACTGATGGGAAGTGTCCTTGAGTAAGGGATAGGTTTATGATTTTGACTAGGGGTCGAATCAGTGGCTTACTGCAGTGTTTCAGCATTTTTGCTGAGATTTCATCGAGCCCTGCTGAGGTCTTGGGTTTAAAGCTTTTTATTATGTTTTCAACTTCAAACTCATTAGTGAGAGGCAGCTGGGTTATATCATGGTTTGTGGTTTGGCATTTAGCTATAGTCTGTATTTTTGTTCTTGGTTGAGTTTGTAGGATTTAGTTTGCTATATTTGTAAAATATTTGTTAAAGTGATTGGCTATTAGAAGAGGGTTGGTAGTGTTTGCTCCATGTATTGCTAGTTACGGTTGAGATGGTTTTGGACATTTGATTCCTCTTTCACTGTTTATAATTTGCCAGAAGCCTTTTGATTTGTTTTCAGCATTTGCTATGTGATCTACAACTGATTGCCATTTGATTGATTTTAACCTGATATCATTGACTTTTTTTTCCTTACTCATTTCATTTTTATCAGCTTGTGTACCTCTAAACTCATATCTTCTGAGACATCCCAGATATATTGTTTTAAGGCATTTAGCTTCTTCATCTGTGTGTGTATATATAAAATATATATATATATATATATATATATATATATTTATATATATATATATATATATGTGTGTGTGTTTTCCTCTGTCTTACTGTCTTCCTTGGACATACTGTATCCAATGTGGCAGTAATAATTGAGAGAAAGTTCTTATAGTCTGTTTCTGCTGAGTCCACATTGTTTACTGTTTCCCAGTTTTCCTGTTTCATGTGTGCTTAGGAAGGTTTAAATTTTCTCAGTTTTATGTTCTGCACTTTGTGCTCTTTCGGTATGATAGTGATGTTTCCTGTTTTATTTTACAAAGCTGAGCAGTATGGTCAGAGAATCCAGCATGTATTATAGATGAAGTTATTTGTTTTTTGTCCAGGTTTGTGCAAATAAAATCTATTGATGAGGTGGAAGTCGGGGTGATGCACGTGGAGCGAGTGGTAGTGTTGTATTATTGTGGCTGCTTAGGGTGTTATTTAGCATTTTGTTGTCCGTATTTGTTTTCAGACCATCAACGTTAATGTCTCCCATTAAAATAATAGGGTGGTTTTCTGCTTTAGTATGTTCAATCTTTGCTGAAAGTAGGCTTAGTGCTTCCTCAAACTGTCCTGCAGGTATTCTGTATACACCTAGAATGTACAACTGCCTTTTTTCTGAGGTTATTTTGATCATTGCCATCTCAAATGTTAGTTCCTGGTTATTTTATATGTTTACAGGCTGTACAGATGTTTCCAGTTCATCTTTGATGAAAATGGCGACACCTGTTTTATGGTTCTTACGACTAAAATGTGTAATTAGGCAGTAATTTGGTATTTTAGTGTTTTCTATTTGGTCCTTTTTTAACCCATATTTTTTTCCTACAGTTACATTTTGAACTATTGTACCAAATGAACTCAAATTTAAAAAGTCAATATTGACTGAATAATCTTGGGTTTTCAGTATTCACAGAAATTTAAATTTCCCTATATGCTATGGTTTAGGTAGCATTGAATCCAAAAGATGGAGCTCAATTTTTAAGGATCAACAACAACTCTAAAAATCATCAAAAAATAACTTTCAAACAACAACAGTCTATTTTTTCTGACAAAAGACGCTTAGTTACAAAACTGTTTTATTCCACTGCAAACAGTTAGTTGTACATTTATCATGAATAATATGATTTGATTTAGCAAAGTCACTAGGAAAATGATGATGATATCTGGGTATGTTTCCTCAAGAAAGTGATTTAGTCTGTGTGTCTTGTTACTCATTTCCTGCATGTTTTGGTGTAGGATAGACAGTTTATTTGGTGAGCTTAAGGTTACAAATTTCAGTTGAATTTCACTACTGAGGAGCTGGGACAGTGTGTTTATTTTATTTGACAGACCGTTAGTGGTTTGATGAGCAACAGCTACTTGTGCTGATGTTTTAACTTTTTTTCTTCCTTGTCGACTGTTCCTAAAAAATGATTTGTACGGCAGCTGTTGGAGTGTGCATTCAGTTTTTTAGTCGGAGTTTGGCTGGCTCTCCCTGTTAGGGTATGGTGGTCATGATCGGGTAGTAGTTGTGTTGAGGTTGCTTCTTTAAGATTGGTGATGCTACCAGTTTTTAAGTGGAATTTTAAGTAGTGTATGTTTATAATTTTGTAGTGTTAAATATATTTTTTAAAAAACTCTTCCACAGTTTCATTATTATTTTTAGTTTTTCCTGTAATTGGAGTTCTATGGTACTTCTGATTTACTGCTTGTTTTAATTCTACATCAAGGTTAGAGGATGTTGACAGGCCAGTTGTTGAACACGCTTGAGCTTTACTTTTTACCATTTGCAGAGAGACACTGTATATGTTTTTCCTCTTATTTGCTTTGTTGCTTTTTAAGCTTTGTGATGCTCTAACGTTTTGTTAAATGTTTTGTTTTCTAGTATTTACAGAAAAGTCTTTTTAACTGTTTTTTGGGGATTATGGTAGTTTTTATTTTCAAGATCAACCATGCTTGATGGAAACAGAAGATTTTTATTTTTAATTTTCCCGTGGAGAATTGTCATCTGATGTTCTGTTTGGTCTAGGTGTCGTTTTAGGTTTGCAAACTGTGTCTGGAATGAACAGGGGTTTAATATAGTCTCAAAGGTGATAGTGTTAGTTTGAGTTCCTACATTATTTTTTATTTTACTTGCAATTATCTCCCCATTTTTATTATTATTTTTATTCACTGTGTTTAAGTGTGTTACAGTTTACCCTAAGCTCTGATACTTCTTTTTCATATTTTTGTATGGCTTTTTCCTTTAATTGGTTTTCTTTTCCTTTAAAGTTGGGTCCGTAACTCCTTTTCTTTAGATAATTGAGTTTCCAGTTGTTGGATGGTTTCTGTAAGTATAATGTTGTGGTGTATTAAATGTTCTTTCTCAATTTCAAGTATTTTAATTTGTGTTTGATAATTATTCATTTCATCCAGCTTGGTGGAATCAATTAGTCTTTTAGCCAAGTGAGTTTTTTTAGCGTCAACCTGTGTAAATCTCTTTTTTGAGTTGGCTGTTTTCTGCAAGGAGAACTTTGGCAGCAAGAGTCAGAGACGTTTCCGGGTCGGCACAAGGTTGTTTTGAATTTTACTCTGGATGTCGTTCATAAGAGAAGTTTCCAAGTCCAGTCCTTCTGCATGCTGAGAAATCCATGTAGAAGGGGTTAGATCTTCATCAAGCACTTACTCAGTTATGTTAGCATTGATAATAAACCTTTAAGTTTCACAAAAATCAATTCTCCAACATTAAAAGTTCTTTTGTCTCGGTTGCTCATTAAAAATTTATCTAATATTTTTCCTTTAATGTTATTAAAGCTTTAGATAATTGCTTCAGCTAAAGTTGATACGTTATTTGCATATGTGTAACTAAATGTTGTCAAAGATCAAGAAGGCTCAATATTAAACAATAGGAGTCAAATATTAGCATATGCTGATGATTTGGTTATTGTTGCTGGATCAGAATGGAAACTAAAAGAGTTGGTTATGAACTTGGTTGAAGAGGCTGCAAAAATAGGGCTATACGTTAATGACAGTAAGACAAAGTATATGTGCATATTAAACTTGAAGGCAAGGAGAAGGCCAAGGGTCCTAGAGATAGAAAACTTCTAATTTCAAGGTGTTCCCAAATTTAAATATCTTGGAACATTAGTAACGGTTGACAATTCCAAGAAATCTTGTATTAACGATTGAATGTAAGCAGGCATATATCTGGCTTATATCAAGATTTTCAAAAACTGCCTGATAAGGAGAACAACCAAGCTGAAAACATATCAGACACTCGTTCGTCCAGTAGTAACTTGTAGTTGTGAATCATAGACTTTATCTGCAGAGGGCACTAAGGTGCTCTGAAAAAGGATACTCAGAGGAATATTTGGATCTGTACAAGAGTATGGCATCTATAGGATAAGCCAGAACAAGGAGATAGAGACTCTCATTGAAAGAAAATACACTGTCAGGTTTATAAAATCTCATGGAATAAGATGGTTGGGACATGTAGCAAGGATGCCTGAGCAGTGGTTGCCTAAAAAGATATTAAATGGGAAAATATTTAGTATGAGAATAAGAGGCTGAGAATATTTAGTATCAACCAAGGCTGAGATGGGTTGATAGAGTGGAAGGGGATTTAAAGGAAATGAATGTCTGTAACTGGAAGAGAGCAGCCACGGTCAGAGGAAGTTGGAGGAAGATTGTCATAGAGGCCAATGTCACAGAAGCCAAAGCCTGCATCAGGCTATAGAGCCAATTAGTAAGGTAAGTTAAGTAAATGCAGTGATTTTTAATTGATTTATATCATTTACTTACGGATATAAAAATAATGTATGGTAACAATACATTTCATAAGGATTATGTGACCAAGTAACTAATTTTATGACCTCTAGAAGCCAAGAAAACGTTGTTTCAGCGAATCAATATGAACTTTTTTATTGAAATTTTAAAATTTACAAAACTTGTAGGAAACATTCCTATTGACCACATATTAAAACATAAATGTGATACAATAACATAATTTAGAGTAATAACGGTGTAAATTTGATGTTCAGTGCAGACTATTTAATTCCGATACTTTTTTGTTCCAACTAGTATAACAGTTATTAAAACTTATAGTAAAATTTAAAAACTCATATTTCATTATGTACAGGTACACGAGAAAAAACATGGTAAGATTAGATTTTTACAAGCCTCTTAGTTTCTTAGAAAACAACCTTCTAAATCGGGTGCTCATAATTTCTGTGCTTACAGAAGGTATCATACCTATTTTTGAAAGATTGTTTCAATTCAACCATTTTTTAGTTGCAGCTAAGTACTTCTCACCAAGTTATTTGTTTTTAATTTAATACAATAGGTAAAATAGGGTACCAGCAAATGTTCCTGTGAAGAAAATAATACTAACAACAACAAAAACAATATCAAGAAACAGCACATAATAAAGGAAAACCCATAATGACAAAATTGAATCAATTCATTTTTAGTATTGCTGGTAATTTCATCAATTAAAGAGATAGACAAAATATATAAAAGATGAGAAGATAAAATAAAATCATATTCTTTTAATAAATAATCATATACAGTACAGTCTCGATTATTCGACCTTTGCTTATTCGACATTCTGTGTTATCCGACATCACCCTTATAAAAAAATAAAACATTAGCGGACAACGTGCGCCAAGCAATACCTCAACCAACTGTACTGCAAGACTAAAATTTGCCGAATTTGCATGATACAGACTGTACACGCCCCACCACTGCCCCGCTCCATACTCAATATCTTTGTCTACGTTCAGCTTGTATGTAAGTCATTGTCTGTCATTCCATTTGTTTTATATTCAGAGCAATCTGAATCGTTTATTTTAAAATACAGTAGCCTAATTCTAGTTTATAGAATTAGTTTGTGATAAGTTTCTGTTACTTTAGTGTGTAAATACGAGTTTGTTCTGTGTCTTGTTGTTTATTGTTGTGTCTTGTAGTTTATTGCGTGTCTTATTTTAGTAACAAGTTTTAGTTTTTATTATTGGCCGGTTCTATATTATATGAGTATATCAATAGAAGCCAATGATGTAACTGGCAGTTTTTCTCTTCAAACAATATTTTTAAATGTATACTGTACACAATTATAACTTTATTTTACTCTTACCCAGATTTTTATTATATTATCCCTATTATCTGACTTATTCGAATATCCGGCATCATGGTCACCCTTATACGTCAGATAATTGAGAATCTACTGTAATATGTTAAAATTAGATAAAATATGAAAATGTGGAAAATGATTTATACCAATCAATAATTTTAATTTTCATTGCATGTGCAGTGTGTTAAGTACAATATATATTACCATGCTAAATATAATATAGTATCTCATATATATATATATATATATATATATATATATATATCATTGTATTCAACTGTCCAATTCAGGGGAAAACCAAAATGGGTAAGAACCGAGCTGATTTAGAACGAGCTGTGGTTGTCATGAAGCGAGTGGTTGATAAATTGCAAGCTGAAAACAAAAAACTCCATTCAGCACGACTCAGTGATGTTCATGATAAGGTATCTATTAGCTGATAGGTTTAACATTTACAGTGCTTACAAATAGCTGATTGTTAATCTGTTTGAAAGGTATTGGCCAACTTACTGGTTTTGTATTATTTATGTTTATTTGATCCTGCATTCCTAATAAGGTTTAAACTCAGTATACTTGGAAAGAATTTAAAGTTGTTCTTTAATTGATTTGGTGTAAAATGAATTCTGTACAGTTTTGATTACTCATTCTATTTTTGAAAATCATAGGGAGGAAATTTATAGTTATTCTCTAAGTATATATAATTTGAGTACAGTATCAGTGCAGATAAGCTATGGAGTTGGTTGTGAGTGGGGTCCTTGAATGGTCCGTTCTGAGCCTGGCCTTTTTCCTGGTCTTTATTAACGATTTATCATCTACATTTGGGATAGGGTATGAGCTTCCCTGAGTCCTTCACAGCTTCTGATTCAAATTTTTACACATATTTTTTAGGTACAACAATATTTTGTATGAGTTTTTAAAAATTCCTCCAATAGAGCCAGTTGTTGATCTTTATTTAGGGAACTATGTTTGATGACATTATCAGGACTTTATATTTTGTAAATGTATATTCTGCGTAAATTTTGGAGCAAAATAATTTGGAGTATAGTACAAGAAATAATTTTGTTTTAAAGAAGTCCTTTATACGTGGTTATTAAATTCTACAATAAATTACTAGAAGTATAAAAAATAATGCCTTTACAAAATGCAACTAAGAAATAATTTTTTTCAAAATGCATATTATAGCATTAATGAATATATGAATGATGAAATGGACTAGAAACTATTTTATGTCTTAACTTCACCTGTTTATGATTACCACATGTAATATTGTGAAACATTATGTGCCATACATTTTGATTATATCTATAATGATTGTTTCAGGGATACGTAGAAAAACTGCAGATAGAACTTCAAAACTGTCAAGAGAATTATTTAGATGCTGTGGACAAATGTTCTGCCCTGGAAGAGGAGTTAAAGCATTGCAAAGAAAAACTGTCTCTTTACAAACAGGATGATTTAGGTAATAGTTTAGTTCAATTCTGTCAAAACAATTTTCCATTCTTACTGTGACCTTGAAAGCCGAAAATTAAACAAAATTTAACATTTAGCAACAGTTTAAGTACAATTTAAGTATTATTGGGCTCTACACTTTTATTTGCTTAACCGTAACTTCTCCTTGGTGTGATTTGAACAAACTTTAGAAAGACTGTAAACATGTGCTCTTTGTCTATATTTCATATCCATTAACAGTTAAGCATCATTTTATTTATCAGTGAAATCTCTGTTGTAGAGTGCTATTAAGTATTCAATTTTGTAAAATGTTACTATGTTTTGTATTGCTAATTTGAGTTTTATTGTTGTAATTTTTTAAATTATAATTTAAATGAAATCAGTTCTTTTATATTCTCAACTATAATTAATTATAATAATACATTGTTATTTTAGGTTGGTACTTGGTTGTAAAGTGTGATAAAAGTTACTCTTTTAGAAAAATATTGTTGTTCAGACATAAAGCTTACTTTTAACTCGCCACAAATGTAGATGTTTGATGCATTGTTTCATCCCAAGATTGTTGAGAAGTACAATATGGTTCAATAAATGACCTGTTATCTTCAATTTACAAGACTCCATAGTTCTTTTCCGTAGTATAATCCAGAAATACAACTCAAGACATTTAAGCGAGCCACTTTGTGTAAAACTCACTATACTGTTTAGACACTCAAAATACGCTTAGCACCAATTTAGTTCATATCCTTTCTTTTGAAGTTAATGTGACTGGTTCTTAAGATGAAATAACTTCATTGGTCTGCCAGTTTTTTTAAATATCTATAATTTCCTTGCTAGCTTTATATAGCTGTGATTAGCAGTGACTAGCGTTGTATATTATAGGGCACAATTAGTGCAGTTCCCTCAGCTGAAAGCTCATCCGCAATATACTATCTACATACATATGTCAAAGTATTGTTGTTGAGGTGTACCAAGGTACTTCTCAAAGGACTTAATGACTGGTTCATTGATGGAATATATATGTAATATATGAGGTATATTTTAATTTACAGTTTAGTTCTCAAAACTCAAACATGTAAGTTTAGTTGTTAATTCACAACAGGTTAACACGTTGTGTGCAGGCCACTGGAATGCGAGGGACATGGCTCCAACGCACTGGGCGGACGAGTGGCCTGTAACGAGGTGTCCGCACTGTGTACCAGAGCCACACTCACCTGGACTCAACGTGTTAAGGGCATTATTTTTAATGTACAATTACTATAAGCAGTATTGCCTACTACAATTTACCTGATTTCAGTTGAAGAGCTAGCTTTGACAAAATCTCAACTGGCTCAGAAGTGTCAGCTTTTAAGTAAGGTCAAAGTTCTTCTTGAGAATGCAGTTATTCGTGAGAAAGCACTCAAAGAACAGGTAATATGCTATTTTTTAATTGAATTTTATTGAAGTTGATATAAAACCACCATACACAAAACTTTCAAACACCTTATTCCTTTAGCTAAAGCAGGTGCCTACGACATATACACTCTGCAATTAGTATGTCTTTTTTTCTTTGAATCCTGCCTGTTGGAAAATTTCTGGCCAGATAAAGAAAACAGTGTGGCATAATTTACATAGATTTTACAAATAAGTTTAATATACTATGTAAATATTTAAAGATACAGGCTGAAAGCAATGATGCAGAACTAAAAAACTGACACATGCACACCTCTCTACACATATTTGACCAAGTAAATAGGAATTTGTTAATCTCCTCCGCCACATTATTGCACTCACGTAAAAGTCCCATAGCATCAAACACCAGACACAGTGAAGACATTGTAGTATTTTTTATTTTTGTTTGTGGCAAAAATGCTAGGCATCATTTATAAGAGTGCCGAGCAGTGCCAACACGCTTTAGTGGCCACTAATACATTTGTTACTAGATGCCAAGAGGATTCAGTGCCAACTGAGGTATAGAGTTATACAGAAGACTGATTGAAATTGTTTGATTCGTTATGTTTTAGGAATAGGTGTTATGTAGATATATAGGCGATAGGTTCTATGCTCTGTCCTCTTAATACCAACACAGCATCTGCTCAATCGTTGCCATCGACATGGACACTACTAGCGAAGTCAGGGGTGTCCATGTTGGATGGTAATCAAGGTACAGATGTAGTGTAGGGTAACAAACTGAGTGTCAGGCTTGTCAGTTAGCTGAAAATCAGACCAACATTATGTGGTTCGGATTCCACGTAAAGCTGTAGGTCCCTTAGTTACCCTGGCTATTGGGCTATTAATAAATATCTTAGAACTTAGGCTTAAGCGGCCGGTGTTATAACTAGAATCTACATTTTCCGGTGACAACCGCGTCAAGGTACTATCTATTGTAAATATTAATAAATATCTCTTTCTGAGGAACAGTCCACTTTAGTTAGTAACAATGACTACACTCATTCATCTACATTCATCACATTCATTCACCCATCATATTCACCCATATTTTGAGGATTTGGATAATGAATAATTGGTACTGTAGTTTTTTTTTTTTTTTTATTGCTTACTGTTGTTTCTAGTGAGTATCACAATAGCAGATTCTGTCAGAAAGAGTTTTTATTTGATCTCGCAGTGAGCGTTTGAGATTGCAGATCTCAAGAATTTACAGCCTATTAAAATAAAAATAACTTCCATGTTTATCAGATTCTTAAATTCTCAATAGCAATTTAAAAGCAAATAACTTATAAAATGTGAATGAATTCCATTAAAACAAAATCTGGACACTTCAATGTTAGTTCACATTGACACAAAATAGTATATTTCATAACAAGAGTGGAAAATGGGATTTGGATGTTCGAGACCAGATGTTTGAAGTGCGAGACTTGTCGAGCACTTCAATTGGTCGAGAACATGCAAAACATTTTCACTTGAGTTTTGAACAATATTTTTCACAACACTACTGAATAAAAAATGTTGGACGTAACCACGTTCTACATTTTCCTTCTCCATCCGCGAACAAAACTTTTTGTACTCTTCATTGTATCTTTCCTTTGATTTTTTAGGAAGAAGATCATGTATCACTTCCTCCGCTCTACTTTTTAACGACAAGGGCACAGGCACTTCCATTTCAGTTGGCGAAACGATAACAAGAATGTTTTTAAAAGCTTTTGAAGGTTATTAAGTTGTTGATAGTGGAAAATTTTCGAATGTAAACAATGTTACTTTCGACTGTCAACAATAGACAGCTGTGGGAAATATGGTTCGCTGGTTATAAACACTTAACGAAAACAGCTGAACTCATGGTAGTGTTGTGAAAATTCTATTAGGTGTCAAGGCAATATATTATAGCAGTATACAAAAAGTATATATATTTTAATATAGCAATTGATAAAATTACATACTATTAGAGAAATTTTGTGTTAAAAGATTGATGGAAAATCTTATCATTTTTCTGTTTGTACTGTATTTATATTTTCTAAGTATCAACTTATACCCATGTACAATGTGTATCTTACGGAAATAAGCAATTTGAAAGTTTTGCAATATAATGTAAAGCCTACAGTCAATCACTATAGCAATGAACGCAATCCTATTAACAGTTGTACTCAGTATAGTTGAACTCAAACTCCCACTTTAAGTACACTTCTTATTGACCGTTTTTTCCGCAAACTAAATGTGAAACACAAATAAATTGACTTCATTCTTTTTCCTTAGTTTTCTGGCAGCTATACAACTCTCATTTTGTGTTTGACATAGCGGATAAAGACTTTTCTAGCACCCCTAAACCAATATGGAGAGATTTATAATTGGTCTGAAATAACAAGAAATATAAAGAGGAAACTCCAAAACACAAAACAGTCACAAGAATAGACTTATGTCTGTGTAGTATTTTGTTGTCACAATATATCACTGTCAATAAATCACAATATAAGTGTTGCCATAAGCTACTACATAGTTTTTCCATGTTAACTTAAAAATAATACTCTAAAGAAAAAATAACAATACCCTTTTTAGACACTAAAGTAAATACTATTTTTATTAACAGTTTCAAATTCAATTATTAGCTATGCACCGATTAGTTAAAATATATTTTATAAATAATAATTTAAAAGCTCCTACTTACTGGTGTTAGTCACAGATGTAATCAAGAAATATTGGAAAGAACTGCTTTCATACAATCGGTAAATAATCTCCAAATATTTTTAATTAACAAATTTACTGCTTGAGCCCTTTATTAAAGATCTTATACTTTTGTTTAAGGTCTTTGATCTTGAGAAGTTAGTTCCTCCTGAACGTCTCAGAGGCACTTACCATGAGAGAAAATCATAAAAGGTAAAAAAATTCATTATTCTGCTTAGTCCATTTCTACATAGGTACATTAGTTTAATTATTGGTATGAAGGTCTTTGATCTTGAGAAAAATTGGATGAAAAATAACTAAGAAAAAATTATTTATATGACAGTATGTACAACACAATATGCCAGTACAATGTGTAACACACAGGTAACAGCTGATAATAATAAAGTAATTCGTGATAGTCAGCTTAAATCAGCTGACTAGCACAACAATAAAGTGTATGTTAACTTCTGATGTAAGAATATCACAAATTACTGTATTATTACCAGCTGTGAGATCTGTGTTACACATTGCACTGGCATATTGCGTTGTACATACTGTTACATAAAGTATTTTTTCTTTGTTATTTTTCATCCAATTTTTAAAAACGTTATATCATTGGAATTGTAATTGAATATCCTAAAAAATATTATTCTGTGTAATTTTTAATATAATTATTGGTTTATGAGTTACTTAAAATTCAACATTTTAATGGTCGCCATTTCGAAAATTTGGATACAAGAAACCCCATACTTTTTCTCAAAATGGATGTTTACGTCCTCAAAAAGGACCATACAACATTTCAGCTTAATACATCTTTTTGTTTTTGAGATATAATTTTAAAAGTAAAAAAAAAAAAAAAAAAAAAAAAAAAAAAATGGCATCTGTAAGCAACCTAACAATGGTTTATTAGGATTGTGATCTTAAATAAACCAGAAACAATAACTAAGAGAGCCTATCAGAGAGTTCAGAGACACCCTGTATATCTAAAATGGCATTGAGGATACCTTTGTAATGAATGTACTTGATAAGACATCACACAATGCGAATTTCACGTTCTGCATGTTGTTTGATACTAATATGAACACTTAACTTCTATATTTTTTCCATTTGCCGTTCTAGAATCTCCTTAATAATTTTATTCCTTTCTTTATTGTACTTACTACTTAATGAGTTTAACCCTACAAATACTAACATTTCTATTTTATTTTATTTTCTACAGATTTTACTGTTGATGATTTTATGTCTTCTTTCAGGTGTAATCAAAAGAGCAATTTTGGATGATTATCTTCCTTGGAGTCACTGAGGAATCGCTTCCATTTTTAGTATTACATGAACTATTTTTTAGTCATTTTTTATTTATATTTATTTTGTTAGTTTATTAGATTTCTTATTGTGTGTGTTTTGCCGTGTTGTTGTATTACATTGGTATAATAAATGAACCTCCTCTCTTTAAAGATCTAGATTGTTATTTTTTGTTTTGTTTTTTTTTTTTTTTTTTTTTTTTTTTTTAACATATATAAGATAATGTGCATTGTTTTTGAAATTTGTTAATGATGGAGTATCAGATGAGGGAGACAAAGGTAGTTGGACATTTGCCATCATTACGTGAAAATTAACAATCACGACGTTTCGATTTGGTAAAACCCAAACCTTATTCAAGTGCTAAAAACTAAATTACATCTACAAAAACATGTTATAAAACTACGTTCTTAAACTAATAAACTTGGGTTTTACCAAATCGAAACATCGTGATTGTTAATTTTCACGTAATGATGGCAAATGTCCAACTACCTTTGTCTCCCTCATATAATGTGCATGTTGCTTTCTTTCTAGCCCACCAAATATTCCTCCTTTATGAAGCTAAGATTCTTTGTTAGAACTGAATAACTATTTCTAAAATTTAACACAGCGACATCAAACAATACCATATGTTTACAATATTAAAAATGGCAAATAAATTAATTCTACAGTCAAAATACAAAAAAATTTATATATACATGGTATTGTTTGATGTCGCTGTGTTAAATTTTAGAAACAGTTATTCAGTTCTAATAAAGAATCTTAGATTCATAAAGGAGGAATATTTGGTGGGCTAGAAAGAAAACAACCTGCACATTATCTTTAGCACATATTGCAGCAGTAAAAGGGAACCATCCCACCACTCAGCTGCCACCAATCATGAGCGTGACTAACTTCTGCATTTGGGTTTTCAACTTCCGCAACAGGGGCCAGTTGAAAAAAAAAAATAACTGTGATGAACTATACAAGTTTATATAATTCATGTTTATAGTTCAGATTTTTACTTATTGTGTTGTTATTACTTTTTGTTATTTGTGTACTAAATAATGATTTATGATAATTTTTCTAAGTTTGATTCTTTAGTATTAATCAAATCAACTCAAGCTACTAATGATGTAGTGGCGAGGCTGGTTACTGCGCTGTTAGCAAGGGACCTACTGTCTTCCCAAATGCCATGACAACAATAAATGAAATAGTTCTTCCTCAGTGCAGCAAAAACTAAACGAACTTACTTTTAATACTTTTGACTATGTCTTTATATGTAAAATAACAATGGAGCGGAGCTTAAGTCAAACAACAACTCGCATTGGAGCTTGTTGTTTATTGATCTTAAAGCTGAGAGTGGCTATCACTTTGATTCTCTTGGAAGTAGCAATGTAAATGCTGCCAGAAAGCTCTTTACAGAGAAATTACAATTTTTTTAGGTTAATTTTTTTAGCTGAGTGCACACAACAAAGTAGGGGATTTGAATGTGGCATACATGTACTTGTTAATGCAAAATTAATCGATGATAGCTTTTATATTAAAATTGACTCAGGTTGTACCTCCTTCAAGGAGTGGCTAAGCGTCTCTCGGGTGGTAGGTGCAGTCCTATTAAATAGATATGTTTGTGAAAGTAAAACTGACAATCATGTAATAAGTCTAAATAAAGAAGATACTATTGAAAAAGGTAGTCAGACTGGAGACAAAAATGTTAACCATGATAGTATGAATTTAGTTTTAGAAGAAAATAGTGTTAAGAAAAATAACCAGTGGTTAAAAGTGGATTCTAAGTCTAAAGGCAAACGTAACCATAAACCAACAATCCCAAAAAAGACTACTTTTGTTCATGAAAATCCTTATGATGTACAAAATGATTTATTGGGGCCGGTAAAGGCAAATGTTGACTCTAGCTATATTGTAAAAACACCAATATAGCTAGAGTGTACAGAAAACTGGAAAGTAAAACACCAATGTAAAAACAGTTGAAGTCTAAGATAAGGTCTTGTAATACTCCGGTGTTTACAACAAAACAACCTGATTTTGAGGATAGTTGTACAACTGGGAAGCAAACTCAAACAATCTCGAACACAGCTGTTGATGGTTGTCTTTCTAAAAATGTTTTGGTGATTGGGGACTCCCTGTTGAGGTATGCTGGAAGCCTCTGCGCCAAGAACGGCACTATTGTTGATATGCATCCTAGGGCAAAAATAATGAATATAAAGCAAAATCTTTTGAAATACCAGTCTGCCTAACCAAAAATTATATATACAGTATATATATCCATGTTGGTACCAACAATCTAATTAATGGGTATAATGGTGGTGCGGGGTATAAGAGGGGCTGGGGGAAGAAACAAACCCTACAATAGCATGGCTGATTTGTTGTATGCAATAAGGTGTCTCTTTCCTAAGTCAAAAGTCATCTTCAGTGACGTATTGCACCAAAGGGACATAACAAATTCATCTCTTGCACTCTTCAATGAACAACTCTATATCATGTGCAATAACTTCGAAGTTTAGTTTGCCGTAGCAAATCAATATGTTAAAAATCATCACCTAGCCCGTGACGGTCGTCACTTGGGCTGGACAGGAAATCGCCTTCTAGGCAGTTCATCTTTCAACAGGTACAAAAAGACAATGTTTATCGTTGCCATGCCGGTTGAGCAAGCTGTGGTTCTTCCATCTTCCTCCATCCCAAAAATGTGGTTCTTTGCCTGATGGGGGTGTTGCTCTTTATTTCAAAAGAAAATTTGTTATGAAGTGTATCTATCTTGATAGTATATATAATCGTTTACAATATGTTTGTTGTGTTGGAGGAGCACATGGTTTGAGCCTATGTATTTGTGTGGTTTATAAATCCCCCAACGTTGCTTGTTCATGTTTTATTAGTCTTTTCCATGCACTTGTTATTGATATGCTTTCTGAGGTTGATGAGATTGTGTTGGTTGGAGACACAAAAATTGATCTTTCGGAATGCACCAAACCCGAGTTCAAATTCCTCACAAAACTCTTAGAATCTTTAAACCTGTTCAGTCCATTAAAGAACCGACCCACGTGACGGACAAATCAAAGGCACTGATTGATCATATTATTGTTAGCAAATCTTTGTGACATAAATTTTGGTGTGATAGACACATCTGGTATCTTCGACTGTCGAGGCAGGTGCATCATGGACTGTCCCTATAAAGTCAAAAGGACAGTCAAGGAGAAATTTGTAACTTTCAGGGATTTCTCTAAGTTAGATCTCGACAGGTTTACATCGGAGCTGTATGGTTGACTGGGACAAAATAAAATTTCATAATAGGGTGGATGAGGCGGTAGAAATATTAGCTACTGATATTTTGCAAGTTTTTGATCTGTGTGTGCCGCTTGTTACCAAGCGCATAACTAAAGAGGGCACCTTGGCACAACTATGAAATGAAAAACCTGACACAGATCAAAGATAAGTTAAAAAAGTGCTTTACTCGCCACAGAAGCATATTGCAAAGCATGGAATAACATCAACTATGCAATTCGAAAAGCAAAGAAAGATTATTTTGCGTTAAGGTTGAATTGTAAGGATTTTAAATCCTTCTGGGCAACATTGCGTGCTGGCGAGGTAACCGGCAATAATTTTAGTGAGTTTAGAATGCAAAATGTGATACCCGATGATATAAATCGCCTCTTTGCTGCTATGGGTAGTGGAACAAAGTAAGTGTAGAGAGGCTTGCCTTT
The DNA here is from genome assembly GCA_035578905.1 of Stictocephala bisonia. Lineage (NCBI taxonomy): Eukaryota > Metazoa > Arthropoda > Insecta > Hemiptera > Membracidae > Stictocephala > Stictocephala bisonia. Next base: position 28,193 of record JAQJVL010004960.1, read on the forward strand.
TACAAAAATACAACAAGTGACAGAATAAAAACGAGTTTTCAGTTTTGTAAAGTGAGTGAAAGTGAGGTGAAGGGTATAATAAATAGGATTTCAACAACTGCCTTTGGGTTGGATGGAATTTCTATCCAAATGATAAGAGCTGTCAGTCCATTCTGCATCAGCGCCATCACCCATATAATCAATCTCTCTCTCCTCAGTGGCCATTTTCCCTCTGTCTGGAAAAAGAGCCTTGTTATACTCTTGCCAAAGATTGATAGTCATTCTTATTTGTATGATTTAAGGCCCATCTCAATATTGCCAGCAATGTCCAAAATATTGGAGAGGGTTGTTTGTAATCAGTTGGTTTCCTTCTTGGACTGTAACAACATCTTGCCTGACAACCAGTCCGGATTCAGAAAGAGCTTCAGCACCACATCAGCTTTACTGAATCTAAGTGACAAACTGTTTTCATCTAAGGACAACTTTTAATATATAAGTTTTTTTTAACCACTTACATATTAAAAGTTAAAAAAAGTGTTTAGCCACAGTACGTGTATTTGAGGGTGGGCACTAACTATCTGGGCATTAACTCAGCAACAATTTCACAATGCCAAGATACGATTCTATTATAGTTGTTTCTCTGGTGCTATATGTACCAAAGGCTTGTGGTCTAAGGTCAGGGAGCTAGGCATTGGTAAGACCAATAGTGACAAACCTAGTGATGTTGATGATTTGTCATGATGTTGGTAGTTCATCGTAATGTTGGTAGTTTGTCGTTTTGTTGGTGGTTCGTCGTGATGTTGGTAGTTTGTCAGCAATAAAAGTGGTAAATTTAAAATTTACTTGCTGTTATTTCACCAATGCACATGTAATTTCTTCACCATTATGACTGCGTGCGTGGTCATCACCACCGTTCGTTCCAGAATTTATGGATTACAATGATTAAATGTAGTTTACAAAAGATTAGTCCAAGAGCAACCCAAACTACAAATAGTCTATAGTATTATTTTCCCTGCAATATTTAATGCGCTTCCAGTCTTCGGAAGTAGGTTATCCCTTGACAACACTGTCTCTCTCCAAAGACTGTAACTCAGCCGTTAGGTTTGTGTATGGTCTCAGGAAATATGACCAAGTCAGTCAAGCTCGAGAAAAAGCGAAAACACTTCTAATAAAGCATATTTTTAGTTTGGAAGTGGCTTGTTTAGTCCACAAGATTCTGCTGTCTGGTAAACCCACTTAATTGAGGAACATGCGTGGGCTTGTTCAGAGGTTGGAGAACGTCGCAAGCGCCAGGACAGAATGCTAGAGGTAAACAAAGTCAAACTCGAGGTGGGAAGGAATGCTTTCTCTTACTTTGCTCCCCAGATTTACAACGGAATTCAACAGAATTTCAAAGCACTCAGCTATGTATCTTTTAAAAATATACTTAAGCTACATTTGGAATATGATTATTTTAAAATGTAAGTTGTGTGAAGTGTATTTTGTTTTGTGATTTTAGCCTAGTACTTGGCAATATACATGTCATTTTTGTATGATTTGAGTTTTTTTTTTAAAACAACTGTACGTTGGAAAAGGCTTCAAATAAAGACGTTATTTATTTATTTTATTTAAATAACTCAATTAAAAATGTGTAGGGGTCAGTCCACATCAAATCATCCAGAAAAAAATTTAATTTGTCACCCACCGATTCAGATTTTGATGAAACTTGGTACTATTTATCCTTCTAATGTAATAAGACAAAATCCCAAATTTTATTGCTCTATCTCAAACAGTTTTTTTTTTAGAGCCATTTGAAATTTAAATAAAACCGATGTTTTTATGCCTCCAAGGCTCCAGTAGTAAACTGCATGGTTGAAGAAAAATCATTGTAAAAACTTTATTTACCAACCAAAATGAATGAAAATTTCAGGTTTTGTCAAGAAAATTGTACTGATTTCAGGGAACAAATCAACAGTCAGCTTAACTATATGAAAGCTTTGTAAAAAATCATTAAATGCAAGATTTGTAAGATTACAAAACGAAAAACATTGTTTTATAAAAATATTATTATCAGTTAAAGGCAGTGTCTTTACCAGGCTGAAATATTTTTTTCAGTACCAGAATGAAATATTTTTTTCAGTAATCCTAATATTAGCTACCAAATGGTAACATAAAATGTATGGTATTTTACCTGCTTTATATAAAAAAAATGTATAAAAATCTTTATTTTTTATTTTTGAACATTGAATGAACCATGTTTATCTACAAGGCTATCAACCTAATCCTCCTAGAATTCAATAAAATAATTATTATACATACATTTACTAATTTCTAACACAAGACAGTGTTGAAAATTAAATTTATCAGTTTTGAGTTGAAATTTGTAAAAAAAAAAAAAAAACTTACTGAAACCACATGTTATCTTCGGCTGACTTTTTTTATCACAAAAATTGCACTCAGAGTTTTTGTAACATTTTAATATACATTCACCATATAACATGGACTATTTTTTTATTGGAAAATCTTCTAATTTAATATTGCATTTATATAAAAACAGCATACTATTAAAATATATATGTATATACACAATTTAAATTATTTTCATTAAACAACATTTTATTTCAAACTTATGTTTGTAAGTAGGCTTTCTAGCCTACAAAGACTTGCCTGCATGTGCATGACAGGGGCCTTTAGGTCGACCCCTTCTATTGCACTGGAGGTTCTTCTTAACCTGCCGCCCCTTGATCTCTTCATTATTGGGGAGGCTCGGGCGTCGGCTTACAGGCTTCAACTAACTGGCCACTGGAGGGGGTCCTGTACAGGTCACTCCTCAGTGGCCAATCTAGTAAACGATGAGGTACTCTCAATGAAGTCTGACTTCATTGGGACTAAGTATCTTTTCACCAGACCCTATACTGTGGATTTCAGGTCAAGGGAGTACTGGGACGGTGTTAGTAGCCCGGTTTCTTCTCACGACCGAATTGTATGGTTCACAGACGGGTCAAGAATGGGCAACAAAGCTGGATTTGGTGTCTATACTGGCGACCCTAGGACCAACACTAGCGTGAGCCTGGGAGCGTATGGCACCGTTTTCCAAGCTGAAGTCGCCGCAATCCTTCAATGTGCCGCCCAGGCGGTCGAGAGAGGGGTTTGCGGGAAACATATCCACATCCTCTCAGACAGTCAGGCGGCCTTAGGGGCTCTTGACTCCTGGAAGGTTTCGTCTGGTCTAGTCTGGGAATGTGTGGAGTCCCTCAGCATCCTGGGTTCAAGAAATCAGGTCTTGCTGGAATGGATCCCAGGACATAGGGGATTAGAAGGCAACGAGCAGGCCGATGCCTTGGCTAGGGAAGGTGCTCTCAAGCCCTTCATTGGTCCTGAGCCGGCCTGCGGCGTTTCGACTGCAGCTGTCAAAACAGCAATCAAAAACTGGGTCAGTGCCAGACATCTGGAAAGATGGCGGCAGTTCCCAGGGCAAAGACTCGGCAAGGTTCTTGTCAGAAATCCTTCCCAGAAGTTAACAAAGTCACTTCTTGGGTTGAGTAAATTGCACGTCAAGCTGGTGGTGGGACTCATCACCGGTCACGGCAAATTCTGGAGGCATCTAAGAACAGTGGGACTCTTTACGGAGGATCCCATCTGTCGCCTCTGTGGGGAGGACGAAGAGTCGGCAGAACACATTGTCCCGGAGTGTGAGGCCCTTGGTGCCAGGAGAAGAGCACTTTTTGAAGGCTCACCTCTGTGACAGTCGGAAATTACTAATCTAGTGAAGAAGCTCCTTGACCTGGTCAAGGATTGCTAGCTTTACGACGATTAGGCACCGGGATTGGCACAAAAAGCCTCAGGCTTCGTTGCAAGGGTTGGCTGGACCAACTGTATATCCCCAAACTAACTAACTAACTATGTTTGCAAAGAAAAAAGTTTATTTCACTGTTCACTTGTGTAAGTTTATTTCAATTAAAAAAATGTTTAGCCATTGTCTGTGAATATTTTCATAATTGAATATTATGGATCTCAGCTTGTTGATGCACACTTTTCATATCTTTATCGGAGAATTAATACACTCTTCCTGAACCCTTGGTAGTAGGCGTTTCAACATTACATATTATGTTATGTAATGGGACATAGCAAACATCACTTTTTTGGGGCCAATAAAAAGATGGTGCAGGTCCATATGGATGTAAAAACTTGATTTTTACATCATGATCTTCCTCGTGTTTTGAAATAACTAGACCAAAAAACCAGTGGTTATCATACATACAGGCCACATAAGTATTTGGACAAACTCCTGTCATATTCATAATTCGGGATACTTGTTCACCAGAAAAATTGTAAATTAAACTTAATTTAGTATCAACGCTCACTCTCTTTGCCCCAACTGTAGTTTCAGATAATGGGATGAAGCAATGGAAGCTTCGGGTACCAGGAACAGTTTTTGCAGTTAAAAAGCGTGGCTCCAAGTTTTGACGAACTTCTAACAATTCTTCTTTTTTGACAGTAAAAAAGGATATTTTTCAATGCAAAATTTGCACAATTCAGCAACTTTATCAGCAGAGTTGATTATTTTTCCAGCAGCAGTACGCTGAGGACTCTCTTTCGTTATGATTCTTTTTACTGTCCCACCTATACCGTCACATGGAGATTTGCTATGGCTGGTAGCAAAAAATGACCAGGAAGCCTCCAAGTTAAAATCATTTTGGTGATGGCACAGGTTTAGAAAGTTTTTACAATTCTTGTACTGGCCAGCACATCCATCACTAAAATAGTGAACACTCCTTACTGTTGGAAATTTTTCTTTTATGAACTGCGTTACAATTTTCTGACTTAGGTAAACAAAAGCTACGTCATGATCCAGATCATCTGATAAAATGCACAAATTTGTCACTGTCAAATCTAAGTGGCTCGTCACGAGTATAAATTACAATTGGATGCAAGGAACAACTTTCTTGGGTCCAGTGATAACTCTGTATTTCATCCTGAATTACGTACGAGTAGTTTTCACTGAAATCAAGTAATACTATAGCTTCATTAGAGTTGAGATTTGATTTTAAGTTTTTTAAAAAGTTTGACTGGGACTTAGTTATGAATGAATGAGGCATGAGATTTTCAAGGCTGCTTATCAAATGACTTATATATTCTTCTATTGTTACTGTCTGTTGAATTTGTTGAGTTCTATCTGTAGTAACCCAGGCACTGTAAATAACCTCATCTTCTGGGTCAAATTCTTCAAATTTATTTTGGAGAATGTTTTTCAAGTTTTCATTTGTAGGGCAATTAGGACAATGTCGCAGCATGCAATCTCTATTTTCTTTGGAACATACCAAATATGTTATTAAATCATTGTGCGTTTCTTCAATGGAACATGCATCAAGAAGAAGTTTCACGTTTTGATATATGGCACAAACGCAAACAGCATATGTTCCTGAAGAGCCAGCCAACACACACCACTTGGGACGTAACATACAGAATTTAGAAAAACCAATCTTGATGGTTGGATATTCAAATTTAAAAGCAGCATATAATTCATTTAGTTTACACAAAATCAGCCTTTTTGCATGTGAACATTTCTGGCTATGCTCACCTTATCTTTTTTACCAGGCTTGATGCGAGAACATTCATCATTCTCATAAAACCTCTTTATTAAATCTATTGTATTTGGATCTAAAACTTTTCCTTCTCTTGGTTCCGGTAAAGCAAATAAACCTCTTTTTTTCAATAGATCTCTTGCTTTACGGACAGAATATTCACTCACCTGGAACTCTTCTGCCACTTTTTTTCTACTCCAGGAGGTAGGAGCTGTAGTTAAGAGCTGTATTTTTCACTGCGGTTCATTGGAGTTTTCAGTGTTTCTTTTATAAAGTCAACAAGTCTGTCCAAGTCATCAATCTTTTCTTGGAATTCTTTATGCATTTCTGTATTTCTTTCAGGCAAAAAGTCTCTTTCCAAAACTTTAGAAACTTTGCTCTTTAAAGTTGAATGGACAGATTCAACTTTTCTCTTCACATATGAAAGTTTACTATGTGAAGGAATCGAATGAAATTTTAAAGGGGACTCTCCTATATCTTCCAAGGATCTGTTGATATCCTCGAAGTATTTTTCTTTGGAAAACGTATTTTCAATGTCACTGACATCACGCTCATCAACTTTAATGTCTTCATGTTTTTGTTCATCAGGTTTTTATTTATTAATTTTATCCCTGCATGCATCACATAATTTTTGGCCTGGAATTGCTTTTGTTAACACTGGAATATCCTTAATTTTACAGTGACTGTTCTGAGAGATTTAGTTATTTTTTTCTTGTAACACTGAAATGGATCGACACAAGATGTTTGATAACTTTCATATTTTTTTAAATAAAAGACTATGATGTTCACAAATATTTAAAAATACCTCAATGTCTACACCGCTCCTCAGTTGAACAAGTTTATATTGTACTTCACTTAATGTATTTACTTTTATTAGACTCACTTTGTTTGTATGGCTGGTTTTGGGACACTCCGTTTTTGAATATATCCCTATACTACACTTCTCAAGACATTTAGATTGAGACATTTTAATTGAAAATCACTTATAAAATCAGTTATCTCTTTCCATAAACACTTCTTCAGTTGATAGGTAAAACTTGTACACTCTTGGTGATGCTCACACTACAAATGTTGAATGATTACTAAGTGCATAGAAAGCCAGATGTATTCATGTTGTAGTTTGCTCAGAATTAACCTACAGGTACAGACCTGTCTCTGTAGCCTGTACTGACTTGCAAGAGAACACTGTCTGCCTCCCTATCCTTGTTTTAACATGTTTGTTTGTCCAATTCATAATTTTAGAATTTAAAAGTGCCATTTACTGATGGTATTCTAATTCTGATTGGATTCTTTATTTTTACTATAAATTGTTTCGCCTACAGATGCAATTATTTTGTTATAAATGAAATTATAAGCATTTAAAAAGTATTTGAAATGTTTTGTAAGTATTATTTGTAGAGGATTTTAGAAAATAAGTTAATCTTAACAACCTATGAAAAGTATTCTAACATGATTAGAACACAAGGTGTTAAGTAATCAGAATTATCCGCAGAAAAATTGCCTTTTTAGGTAGTTTCTCAAAGCTTATAACCAACAAGTCTTATCAGTAATCACATTAAGTTTTAAATACAGTTTTGTGTTAGAAATTAGTAAATGTATGTATTGTACATTTTATTGAATTATAGGAGGATTGGGTTGATAGCCTTGTGGATAAACATGGTTCAACGTTCAAAAAATTTTGAAAAATTTTTTTTTATATAAAGCAGGTAAAATACTATACATTTTATGTTACCATTTGGTAGCTAATGTCATTAGGATTACTGAAAAAAATATTTCAGCCTGGTAAAGACACTGCCTTTAACTGATAATAATATTTTTATAAAACAATGTTTTTCGTTTTGTAATCTTACAAATCTTGCATTTAATGATTTTTTACAAAGCTTTCATATAGTTTAGCTGACTGTTGATTTATTCCCTGAAATTAGTATAACTTTCTTGACAAAACCTGAAATTTTCATCCATTTTGGTTAGTAAATAAAGTTTTTCCAATGATTTTTCTTCAACCATGCAGTTTACTACTGGAGCCTCGGAGGCATAAAATCATCGGTTTTATTAAAATTTCAAATGGCTCTAAAAAAAAAAAATGTTTGAGATAGAGCAATAAAATTTGGGATTTTGTCTTATCACATTAGAAGGATAAATAGTACCAAGTTTCATCAAAATCTGAATCGGTGGGTGACATGGCCTGGATGAACTGACATGGACTGACCCGTAGTTCTCTCTCTCATTTCTACCACTCGGTCAATCTCTCTTGCAGAGGTGTTTTTAGTAGGTCACTTTCTAAACGGCCTATATGTAGATAGGAGTATAGTTTCCTTATTTGTTAATTGATTGATCTTAACTTTATTGAAATATTTGTTGTTTCATAAAACTGTGTCATTAAATCAAATATAAATTATTGGCACAGAAATAATAATTATTATTAATGAAAAATTTTTTGTTGTTGAGAAATTATGAATACATTGATTTTAAATTGGAATTTAAGACAATAGTTTTGTAGGAATATAGTATTAACTTGTTGGACGGACAATGAGCTAATTGTTGTGGTAAAATCTTGCTGGAAATAGTTTAAGAAGAGGAACACAGCCATTCAAATACAAGTTTATTACCAGTGGGATAGGGCAAGCATATATATAAAACCCACTTTTACGATATATATATATATATATATATATATATCCTCCCTCAAGTAATATACGTACTCAACTAAATTTGAAACAATACTGTATAAATTATTTTAAAAGAGTGAATGGAAAAAATAAAATGGAAAAAGATAAACAATTATTTAAACTATTTATTGTAAGTGTAAGCCTACTTTAAAGTATAGATTTTAGGTTAGGTTCCTTTTTAAAATGAGGCTCCTTTTCAATTTTTAATTCAAAACCGTCATTAAATGATTGTAAATCAGTTTGTTTATATTTTGTTTTCATATACTTGCTCACATGAGCGCCTGTAATTTCACGAGTAGCATCATCATCTTCATCTTCAGAATTTGTTTCCCCTGAAAAAAATTAAATTTTGAATTATAACAATATTGTGATGTTATTTATAATTGTGCTCCCTAGAGGGCTGATGTTTGGGTTGGCACTGACAGCTCTGTGAAGGGAGACAGTATTCAAGCACAAAATTAAAATACATTAACTTTGGATTTTATTTAATTGTTTAATTGTCGGTCCAATTTCAAATTTTTTTATTTCTCTTCCTTTTACTTTAGTAGCTGGATTTGAAAATCATGTAAACTGACTTTATATATAACCTGATACGTTGAATGAATCATTAAGGACATGCAACATTAAGGACCTTATACAACTAATTAACATCGTTATAAATAAAATTAACCTTTTAGATAAAAATAATAATCCTCTTTTTTTCATAACAAAGAAATTACCATGTCATGTTACTTGCTGGTAGTAACATTCCTGTATATGACAAAATAAGATCACTATAGATAACATCATTATCATTGTCTTTTGTATCATATAGACATTAAAACATTATTCAACTAACCCATATAAATTTTGTGGTTTTAATGGTACACTATTATAAAGACCAAATTGCATCACTGACTGACTGACGGGGATCGGACGTTTGGCACACATTTTTGGACCTTCTGCCCATGGCAGTTTTGGCACAATCATTAGAGCGGAATAAGTAGGGTCAACTCGCCTGCTTGGAAAAGGCAGGTTTGGCACAGTCGCTCGACCAGGTAGACGCCATCGAACGAGGGAAAACGGGAATTTTATTATTCCCGTCAACTCTGCGTGGCAGTCATTTGCCCGTGATATAACAAATTTTTTAATTTAAACCTCACTAGGTTAGGTTAGGTTAGGTTAGGTTAGGTTAGATCATGATCTATTTGGGTAGCATCCGTGTTCCAATTGGGTAGCATCCGTGATCTACTTGGGTAGCAGCCGTGATCTACTCGGGTAGCATCCGTGATCTACTTGGGTAGCAGCCGTGATCTACTCGGGTAGCATCCGTGATCTACCTGGGTAGCAGCTGTGATCTACCGCAGGTTAGGTTAGGTTAGGTTAGGTTAGGTTAGGTTAGGTTAGTTGCTTACTTCAATAAGCACCACAGCAGGAAATTTGCGGGGGCAAAAAAGTTCCCATTTTCCCACATTCTGGCCACCTGGCTGCTACTACCTGGCCGGGCGGTGTGTGCCAATCGTGCCTTTCTGAAACTTACAGGTTGACCCTTCTTAATCCCCTCTAATGACTGTGCCAAAAGTGCCATTCCAAATCGGCCAAAAATGTGTGCCAAACGTTCTACGGCCTGACTGACAGTCTCACTCAAAGAGAAAAATTTGAAATTTGGAATGTAAGTAGATCTAACTTTATTGACCCCCCTCCTAACAAGTTCAAATACTTTCACATTTTTTGGGAGTCAGTAAGTTTCTCGGTAAGAATAGTATGCAATTTGGCAACTCATCCATAGTATGTCGGGCTGAAAGTAGAACTTTGAAGTTGTCGATAACAGTCCAACACATAAAACTCTGGAAACCTAAAGACCATCTACAAAAGGAACTTTTTTTTATAGCTTGGCTGGACATATCCCTTATAGATATGTTATCATGAGTAGGTATCTGTAAAGTCACTCAGGACTCTCTGTTAACAAATAATCTGGCAACTCACATTGTAAAACCCAAGTTAATCTAGCTTTAAAAACAATATTAATATGTTGGTAAAAGATCAACCTAGAGTCCATGTGAACACTAATATCATATAATATATCCACAGGACGAGTTCAGAAGCCATCAGTTACTATGATATAACGTTTAATAACTCTGAAAGCAACTGAAAATACTCTGGAAATAAAGTAAACATGTGAAAGAACATATTTTAAATATTAGACTAATAACAAATTATAGCACGGATAAAGGGCTACAGCACACTGATAAGATAAATATACTAGGTGAGTACTGAAATGTGATCAAGTCATCCACAAAGAATAACACTACATTTTGGAACCTAACCTGCAGGAAACTTGTTAACTAAACTATCAAAAAGATTTAAAATCTGCATAAAACAATTTATTTAAATATCAATTTCATTAAAATACTAATTCTTAAAACTCTGGAGTTATTCCATAAACATCACATTTTTCTCAGATGTCATAATAAGTGTAGTATAGTTTTTCAAATTAGTATTGTTTTGTATAATTTATTAATAAGTTTTGTTAATTTATATGGTTAATATATTTTAACTTTGGCAAAGAATTTTGTAATTTATGTATAAGTTAATATTTAAAACTAATTTCAATTTACCCAACATTTTCAATTTCAAGGTATATACCTGATTTTCTCAAATTATATGTAAATATATGAGGTATAGTCAAAAAGTTCCCGGAATCAGTTGAAATATATTTATTGGGCAAATATAAAACTTAAAACCTAGTTTCCTTCAAAATACTCTCCTCCTACAACAACACACTGGTATCAACGATCATAGAGTTGTTCAAAACACTTTTGACTCTTAATTTTTAAATTTATTTCAATGCTTTTGTTGCATCTTTCCTAACAGCATCATCACTGCAAATTGTTTTGCTTTTACTGATGTTTTCACTGTGTGAACAGGGGAAAATTGGCCGGCATGAGGTCAGCCAAGTAGGGGGGATGGTCTAGCCTCATAACGCAAATCTTGACTAGGTAGTTACATAATAACAGAAATGGATGTGGAGGGTACTGTCTTGCAGCAAAATTCTATTGTTTTCAGGCCGTTTCCTCCTAATGGCATCTCATAAGCACGTAAGAAGTTTTATGTGGACACTACCATGTGATAGTTGTACCTAATATGCATAGTCATCAATCATTATT
>JAQJVL010004961.1:0-39515 GCA_035578905.1 Stictocephala bisonia
TTACATTTACTAACTATGTAATACAAAGTCTGAACTTTATAAAACAACAACATTCTATAAAAAAACTTACAAGCTTCCTTGTTTAATATACTACTACAAAATAATAAACATTTAATTACTAATCTCACTTTAGCCGAAAGCTACACCAGTGGCTATTACTATACAAAATATTAAAACAATGTTTTTAATATAATAGATTTAACATAAACATTAATTAGTACAGTTTCTCGTTTAACTATTATTATATATTTATTATTATAATAAATGTAATGGTAGATGTATGTAATAATGATAAGATTAAGCTATATTTTATTATCATTGTGCATTTTGTTTATTTGTTATTATTTCATTCCAGGCATACTCGCCAATGTTAGCTTATATCTTAATTTGTTTTTGACTGTAAGACATTTTGTATTTGTTATATACGAATTTGGATAATTTTTGTTTTGGGACATTTTCCGTTAATTCACTACTACTACTACTTATGCTTGTGTTGGTTATGTTAGGTAAAACTAAGTTATGCTTATAGCATTGAACTAACGGAAAAAATCCCGGTTTTGCTTTTATTGTATATGTTACTAATTTTATAGTTGCGGGTAATTTAAGAATAATTTCCTCCAATCAGACTTAGTCTTGTAGGGCCAAACTTTATTTCTGTATAAATTATTTTTAACTTTATTTATTTGTGACCTGTTATTGGATTATGCTTATGTATTTTTGTATTTGTTTATTTAAATATGAGGTAGGGTAAATCACCAGTTATTGGCATTTTAAGGGATGCCTACACTTTACAGAAACACTTAATGTTATTTAAACTATTTTTTTGTTGTTGTAAATTGTATTAGTATTATGTAATGGAGAAGTAACAAAAATCAACATCTGATATTATATATATATATATATTTTTTTTTTTATTGATTTGAAGTAAAAATAGCTTATGTCAGTAGGAATTGGCACCCAACACCCAGTTATTGGCACATAGCTAAACTAGTTATTGGAACCCATATTTTTGCAGTATATGAACTGTTATTTATCACTAATCATAAATAGGCTATCTGCCTTTGTACAAAAATGCTTTTTAAATTTAAAACTTAAAAGAGGTAGTGCCAATAATTAGTGTGTGCCAATAATACCTGAATCCACCCTACTTGGCATGCCAATAATACCAGTAATTGGCAGTGCCAACTATAATTACATCAAAAGATTTAGTTATTGGCATGCCGAGTATACGAGCTATTGGTAATGCCAATAACTGAAAATGAACTCAAAACAGAATCAGTTGTTGGCACTCCCCTTTAACTCATAATTTGCAGGTAAAGACACAAAATCTTTAAGGTTGTGTGAACAATAGTACTTATTGAATCCGTACTCAACATTCTCAATACAAAAGTATTTACAGAGGGTGAGTATACTGAAGTACAATAGTTCAATTCAATTATGATTTTGCTAAGTAATGAAGCGACATTTCTTCTAATAAGACACATGTTTTTTATAACTTTATTACATTCGAAACAGAAGTTTTTACTGCACTGAACAGACTGATAAGGCATAAATACTAATGAATATTCAGTCAAGTTTTGGAGATTATAGATGTATTTGTTTATTCACAGCAATAATTTTAAAAACAGGATGCCAATAACTAGTGTGTGCCAATAATACCTGCCTTTACCCTATATGTGTAATGTGTATGATATTGTTATTTTGTATCAAGAAATAGAGTTATATTCTATTTTAATACTAAAACATTATAAATATTTTAAGGATAAGTGTTTATATTTTCTACGTGAGTTTAGAAAAAGTCTTCTTTCGAATCAAAATAAAACACAGCTATTTTTCTGATTGATTATTTGTATTCATAATGAAGCTTGCACAAAGATTGTTTCCTTCAGGTGTTCAATAGTAACTGAGACCCATCCCCCCCACCAAAGCTGGAAAGCGTGCCAACTGGGGGATGGCTCAAAACAAGTCAAGCGATGGGATCACGGGTGGCAGTTGGAGAGTCAAAATAAGACTCGGCAGCTGAGCAAAACTGCCTCGAAGCAAAAGCGATGGGCTGCCTGACCCCATCAAACTCCTGAGAAAGAACAGCAGCAATGGCGGAGGAGGAGGCATCAGTCTGAAGAATAAATTCTCTGCTAAAATCAGGCATACGCAGGACAGGAGTTTGCATGATAGCCTCCTTGAGAGCATCAAAGGCAGTCTGCTGAGCTTGGCCCCACACAAAAGGGACACCTTTCTTTCGCAACTCGTTCAACGGGGCTAAAAGCTCGGCCACGTTAGGGATGAACCTACGGTAAAAATTCACCATCCCCACAAAACGGGCAATCCCCTTGGCATCTCTGGGAGGAGGAAAATCCCGAATGCCCTGGGTCCTCGCAGGATCTATGCAGACGCCTCGAAAAGATATGAGATGACCCAGAAAAGAAATCTCAGGACGAGCAAAAGTGACTTTCTCTGGATTGACGGTAAGGCCAGCTGATTTAAGGCGACTAAGAACTTCCTCCAGATGTTGCATGTGTTCCCCGAAAGTCTCACTGTAGACAAGAAGGTCGTCCAGGTAATTGAAGACAAACTTGAATTTCACATCATGGAAGATGGAATCAAGCAGACGAGTGAGAGTCTGGGCACCCACAGCAAGACCCATAGGAACCCTAGTGAACTGATAGAGATTCCAGGGAACACAGAAGCTAGTCATAGGCCGTGACTCCTTCTTCAATGGAATCTGATGGTAGGCCTGGTTCAAATCAAAAACACTGAAAAACTTAGCCTTACCGAACCAATCAAACGCAGAATGCAAATCAGGCCGAGGTACCGAGTCAATAGCGACCTTAGCGTTGAGCCTCCGATAATCCATCACAAGCCTAGATTTACCATTAGGCTTGGGCACAAGAAAAGCTGGACTGGCATAAGCGGAACGAGACGGTTCAATCACACCCTTGCTCAGAGGATCTTCAATCATAGCCCTCATAACCTCCATCTTTGGGGGAGCAAGTTTGTACGGATGACTTCTAACTGGCTGAGGATCGGTGAGGTGGATCTCATACTCGAGAAGAGAAGTGACCCCAAGCTCAGGCGTAAGCACATCAGGAGACCGCAAACACAGCCTCCTAATGGCCTCCGACTGCTCAGGGGGGAGATGACCAACTGGATCCACCTTGGGTTGTTCGGGCTCACAACCCACCTCTCTGACTGCAGGAGGGCAGTCTGAATCACCTACTAGAGGCACCAAAACTCGCGATTGAACTTGAAAAACATCTGGCGCTTCTGGAGGTCAAGCACCATACCACTTTTAGAGATAAAGTCTGCCTCTATGATACAAGAAACCGCCAGGTCCTTGGCAACAAGAAAACCCCACCTCCAGGAAAATCCTTCAATTTTAAACTGTAAAAATGCCTTTAGAAGTATAGGAAGAGGAGTTTGGGATGCCGTCCAGCACGTAATAGAAGAAGGTTTGGTGTGCCTGACAAGTCCTAAGGCGTCAAGGGACTCAAAAAGAGAAAGGCTGATGATACTGCATGCCGAACCAGAATCAAGAAGGGCTCGACACACCGTACCACCAAAAGAAACAAAAACGCCAGGATACACCGAGGTGACCGCACTAAGTCCCAGGGAAGCCATGCCAGCAAGGCCCGAAAAATCCCCGCCACACCTGCTATGGGCACGTGTCAGAGGCAAATGGCCACGGTCACTCGCAACAACGCGGGGAGCTACTGTGGAGGCAACCCCCCGCGCTGAGCGTTTCCCGCCCCACGACCTCGAGCACGTGGACAGTCACGACGAATGTGACCAAGCTGGCCACAAGCAAAACACACAACAGGAGGCCGAGAACCACGACCCTCCACTGGCCGACTCACACCCAAAGACATAGCCGGTCGACGGGTGGAGAGAGCACGATGACTCTCATAATCCCTCCCTTGCTGGTCTCAGAACTGCACGCTGCGCGAAACAATGCACAGCTGATGCAGCTCCCGAAAAGACGAAGGCACACCCGCAAAAACTAGCCTACACCGTTCTTCAGGAGAAATTCTATCCAGGATGACACGAACGGTTTCAGCTTCAGAAAGTGTGAGGCGCAACGCTTGACGAGCTTCCTTGATAGATGAAACATAGGCTGCCAGAGACTCGCCCCTACCCTGCGACCAATAAAATCTGTCCATGACCATCCTCTCCCTGAGTTGAATGGGAAGAAACGACGAAAGTAACTCTCGATGGAACGAGTCCACCGAGGCATCACCGGCCAAGACGGAACTCAGCAACTCCCCAACGGGACCTCTGCAATACGGGAAAATCAGACGAAGCAAGTCCCCAGCCTGCATGCCAGGCATCTCACTAAGTCTGAGAAAGGCCACTAGAAACTTAAGAAGTTCCTCAGGATCCATCCCATCGATCACAGGGAGATTCTGGATCATGGGCGTAAGAGGTTTAGGTAGCTTGTGGTAGCTAAGCTGCAGAATCGAAGGTGACCTCAAAGGAGCCGAAGCAGAAGGAACGGCAGCTGGAGCCGAATCACAAGCGACCTCAACAGAAACGCCTGCAGGCTCAGAAGGAGCCTCAGGGACAGTGAGAGCCATTGTCTCAGCCTGCGGCCTCGACACGTTGGGCGACAGTGAGAAATTAGGCCGCTGACCCAAACCCGTAGGAGTCGTGGAACCGGAGAGTGCCTGAAAAATCTCTTCAAGCCTAGACACACTCTCCAAGATCCACGCCCTATCCGACGGTTCCAACCCCGGTGCCCGGTTGACCAGCCGTAAGCGGGCAAGCAGATGCCCCAAACGTGCAAGACGGCAGGCCCGGTCACGACCCACTGGAGGTCCCAACTGCAAATCTTCTAACACCCCTTCCCAATCTTCCACCTTACGCTTACAAACCAACCACTCCTCCCCAACCTCCAGTAGATCAGACCAATCCACCGCCGTACCCGCAGACAACTGCTCCCGCACCAACCTCCGGAGATTCAAAACATCACCCTCCGGAGTCACCCCACGCGACCTCAACTCAAAAATCAATTCCTCCTTCACCAGGAGGGCAACATTTTGCAGATAGGCCATCTCGAACGCAACAAGTCTAAACAATATACAAAAAACGGCAACTCCAGGGTCCAAGACGAACAAAACCCTCAGCCTACCGAGCCACTGCCAACCACTCCAATCCACCCATGAAACACATTCAACAAAGTAACCAAGCGGATTGCCTAATTTTTTTATTTATTTTATTTTTTTTGAAGTCTATGTTAAATTATTTGTTTGGGTTTCTATTTTTTTTTAATAATTATTTATTTGTTTCTTTACGTATTACCAAGACACCTTGACGGCAGGTCAGCCAACCATGACCTATTAACAGGCAAACACCCATCGTCAACAACCAAGAGTTTTTTTTTTTTTTTTTTTTTTTTTTAGGCAACCACGCTCTGCTACCAATTGAGACCCATCCCCCCACCAAAGCTGGAAAGCGTGCCAACTGGGGGATGGCTCAAAACAAGTCAAGCGATGGGATCACGGGTGGCAGTTGGAGGGTCAAAATAAAACTCGGCAGCTGAGCAAAACTAATTATTTCAAGAGAGAACAAAATAATAATCCATCAAAAACGGCAGAAGGCCACAATATCAATTGGCAGAAGGCTCCAATATCAATTCGCACTTAAATAAATAACAAGAACCACTAAAATTACCAAGATAATACCAAAAGCTACAAAAACACTTAACGCTACAAATACCAAAATTAACAACTACATGGCCTATCTGCAGTTTAGCCGGAGACACCCAAAACTAAAAAAAAAAAAAAACTATAAAATCTAAAAAATATAACAACAAATAAAACTAACTAAAATAAATAACAATAAATATTAACATAAATTTCTTTTTCTCTTTTTTCTTAAATTTGAAATATATACACATCAATGTCCCCATGGCTGTTTCATCACTTTTTCCAATCAGTTTTAGGCCTAGGCCAAATTAAATAGTTCCACACAATTTTTTTCTTCTTTTTTTATATTTCACTTTTTTTCTTTTTTTATAATACCATCAAAACCCCCAGCTCAGCCACCGGGAAACAAAATGGAACGCACTGACCTGAGGACTGAAGAATATAGCCCCGAGAAGTAGAGAGGGCAGTGAGGGGCAGAGCTCGCTCAATCATATGGTCCCCAGGCCAGGCTCGCAGTGTGGTAGGTAGAACTTTGCCCGGACGACAGGCTGAGGGTTGAAACGTCCTGCTCAAGGACCCTGGAGTTTAAGGAGTCTCTAGCCGAGCATGTTTAGACGATCGGCCGCCGAGAAACCAGTATAATGACGGCCAACCTGACAGACCAGAGCTGGAACAAGGAACGAACGAGTCCGAGCCAACGGCCACCAAAGTAAGCACATCGCCGGGCACGAGCGATCTCAGGCAGCCCGGCAGACCACGACGAAAGTAACGAAAATGTACCGGTCAAACGACCCGGTACATAACAAGCACTAAAATCACCCAAAAGACAATTCATTTCTGATATAACTTGCAGTTTATATATATATATATATATATATATATATATATATATATATATATATATATATATATATATATATATATATATATATATATATATATATATATATATATATATACCAGCAACTTTATTCACCAGTTCACACTTGTCTACAAACAAAAAAAAGAAAATGCTGGGGTTTTGAATTTTGGACTTTAATCTCCACAATCTGAAGCCTTATCCACTGGGCTATCACGCTGGTATGTTATACTATAGCATAAATCAATGGTAAATGGCGTGTGGGTAGCGCATGCGCAGTCACCTGATGTACAGCCATACAAGTACAACTAACCCACCCACCCACCCATACACGTACAGTGGTATTGACCCACCCACCCACCCATACACGAACAGTGGTATTGACCCACCCACCCACCCATACACGTACAGTCCTGTATGCATAAAATAAATCGTATTATAAAAGAATAACTGAGAAAGGAATTCAAACTAAATGCAGCAATTTGCACTCAATTCCACCAGATAATTTTTATTTAAACATTTATCTGAGTACCTTTACACAAATATAAAAAGTAAAAGTTACTGTAAAATATCATAAACTTTATAAAAAACAAATTCAGTTTATTTCCATTATTAGTAACAATAATTAGAAGTTTATATTATATTTGACCATTTATTTAAATTTTCATGCACTACAATAAAACATTAAAACAAACTCTAATTCTACAGAATGAAAAGCAGTCTGTAAAAGATTATTTATATAATTTGCATGCTTGTAGAGTGAATAAATATTTGGCACTAAAAAGTTGGAATGAACTATCAAATAGCATGCTCTATTACCACTTATTTAATGAAAATGTACTGTAGTTAAATGTAATATCATGTATAAAATATTTTGTGTTACTCTAAAAATAATAATTTATTAATAATCATATACTATTAGCCCCTTTTTCTTATAATATTTTCATACATTAAAGTTAATAAAAACACATAAATATGAGGTTAAACACAGTTGTATATATGTGCATTTGACGAATTTGAAAGCAATAAGATATTGCAAAACACAACTTCAGCCGCCAACATCAACGGGGTACTTCAAGGAGCAGGTTTTGGTCCTTTGTTATTCCCCGGCGGAACTGTCGACATCCCAGCGAGAGCTGAAAACATCGCAGTAACAAAGAAAATTAGTTTGAATCTTTAAAACTTCTAACTTATCTTCTACTTTTTTGTCATAATCTTGCTTAAGACAATGCAATGTGCATAGTTCAATTTTCGGGATGTATGATACTTATTAGTGTTAGGGAAAATATTTTAATTAAATCACGAAGGATGTTAGTTCGGCCAGTGTAATAGATGACCTGACCAAATCAGTTTTGATCCATTAATCTAAGATTTCTTAGCTTTTTTAAAGTAATATAACTAACTTAGCTTAAGAAAATGTATAGTTATTTTAAGTATATTCAGTTTATATTTCTGAGAAAAAAAGAAAAACAAGAACAAAAACAAACAAAATACCTGATTTGTAAATGAATTTTTCAATAACTTTTCTATGTGAGATATACTAAGTCAGAAATATATCTCACATAGACTCAATATGGTGAATGCCATAGGGCATGTATTGTTGGGCGGGTGGGTTAATACCACAGTTCATATGTGGGTGGTTTGGTAAGTCAAAACTGTTGTACGTGTATGCGTGGGTGGGTGGATACATGTATTGATTCAACGAGCCAACGATTGTTTTGCAAGTGAGATTAACTGTGTCTTAATTAGGTCTCTCTTGCCACTAGGGTAGTCCAGACAGGTATTCCAAAATGATATTGCCACTCCAACTCCAAATAAGTGTTACATTTGATGGAATTTCTACTATCGAAGTTTAATTTTAGCAAGCTGGTGTTGTATATAAAATAAAATAACCATAACCTCCCCACCCCAATGAATAAATAAACAAAACAACAAATGTTCAATAATATAACGTAAAAATGTGAATATACATAGTTTTTTGACTGATAAGTGGTCTGTGATATAAAACAATCAGTAGATCCACAAAGCTGTTAATTAAGGTGCACTTAAGAAATATTTTCATAGCATAAACAATTTTTCTGTCAAAACAAAAGTACTTGTGGGAAAATATGTACAGTATAAATATATTTCACAAAAGAATATCTGTGTAAATATTATACATTATATCTGTATTAAACATTGAATAAACACTTTTTAGTTAAGACTGAAGTATTCGGTGCTCATAAATCTTTCATGTTTTGTGAAGTATTGAATTTGGTTCAATCCGTTGTGAGCCTCCCAATGGGCTTAAAAAACGAATGTGGTGAATGTGTCCATGGCAGAGGTATTCGTTACCTATATAAGTTTGCATCAAATGCCACTCACTCTTGTGCTGTATTGGAGTTGGTTTTTGTTTTATTATAGTTTAATTAGTTGTGGACCATGTATTGGAAGTAAAATTGAGAAGTATTTGTTACGTTACAAAGCTTGAACCAAGTGCCCCTTCAATTAGTTGTGGACCATGTATTGGAAGTAAAATTGAGAAGTATTTGTTACGTTACAAAGCTTGCACCAAGTGCCCCTTCAATTTGTTGTGCTGTACTGAAGTTGGTTTGATTTTACTATAGTTTAATTTGTTGTGAGCCTCGTGTGTGACTTGTAAAAGTGAATGTGGTGAATGTGTCCTTGGTAGAGGTATTCATTGCCTCATAAAGCTGGCATCAAGTGGCACATCCACTTGTTGTACCGTATTGAAGTTAATTTGGTTAAAAGGAAATTAAATTGTAGGCGTGTTTATAGATCTTTAAGCAAGGTTATTAGCTCTTAGATTGTTTGTAATCCTGGCAGCTTTTTTCCTTTATTTTTGTTAAATATCTATTTTAATAAACATATTTCACCATTTATTTTTTTTTTTACATTTTTAAATTTGTTCTTAAGGCGCTGATCGTTAAGATATGGGTGAATATGGATTTCGAATGAGTGTGATGAGATAAGTTGAACGAGTGAAGTCATTGTTACTATGTGAGTGTGACGTAGCTCTAAAAGGACTATTTATTAATAGCCCAATAGCCATAAGGTCACATTCCTTGACTACTCTTGTTTTCCATATGTGTTAGGATTTAGCATGTTCAAGTTCAATACCCTTATGCTTTTTGTTGATAGTTAATAAAATATATGTGGCTGCTACTCAATTATGCAGTGATTCCTGTATTTATTTCAATATGTTGGTACTAAATATTGTGACACACAATTGCTAAATAGTATCATTGGTAAGTATCTAAAAAGCGAATGGTCTTTCTATTGTTATCTATACATAACCAAAACAATCTCATTCATAAAAACCTATTTTTAATTTCATAAGTCATATTTTTGCTGACTTATATAATGCAGTAAATAATACAAAGGGAGTATAAATAATACTGCATTATTTATTAGAATTATTTTCATCTATTTTATTCAAACTGTGGGTACATTTCAGTAGGTGTTTAGCTACATTAGATCATTCAGGTTTCTTGTTTTTAAAAGCAGAGACATGATTTTTATATATTTTGCTAAAATGTATACAGTCTGACATATGTAAAACATATTACAATAATTACAGTTAATCCTATATATTACTGTTAACACTGATACAGATAAGATAAATTTAATAAGAACAAAATTAGACGAGGCTACTTGCCCGGGGAAGCCGAGGGGTGCAATAATTTGGACTGCGACGCACAATCATGCAGAACAGGACAGAAAGAGATGATCAAGGCTACTTACTATAAATGTTTTAATAAAAAGTGAGTTTTTAGGAGTTAATGAAATTATTGTGATTTTGAATGAGTTAATTAATGGACGAGAATTTTGGAAAAAAATTTAGAGAACATATAACAATTTACTTACCAATGGTGGGAACTATGTATGCTCAGCATGATCTGACTCCTCCCTAGGGCACAAGTAGACGCATGTCGGCGAGGGAGAAAAGCTGGACGCCGATGACGTAACAATGCCCGGTCCAAAGTTTAAATCAAACTTGTGACCTTGAACAATTGCTCACACAGGTTGGGTTGCAATTAACAGATTAAATTTATTGGTATAACTTAATTAGACTATTCATTCAATGCATAAGAAAGAGATCATTCATTAATTATTTAATCAAACTAATATTGATGTCATGCAATACTTCGGATAATAACAGTAACTCCAATGAAGTATTGCATTACTGTTACTGGATTATTGTATTTTCAATACCGAATAAAGAAGTGTTGACCCACCCACTCAAACATACACGTACCGAGGTAGTGACCCACCTGCCCAACCATACACGTACAGTCATATAAAATAGATGAAAATAATGCAGTATATAATAGCATAAGAGTAGAACTAATAACAGTTCTAAGTTTTTCATTAGAAAATAAAGAATTTTTAATTAATTAGATACGTATTAGATGTTAATACAATCCTTGAATATTTTCCACAGTAAACAAAATTTGTTTACTGTTTTAGATTGAAAATGTATTTGGAATCAGAAACCAATTAAATTAACTGTGCTTTCTTGAAGTCTTGTGGCTGTATCTAACAGCAATGGTAGTTTTTGACTGTGTTAGATACAGCATTCAAAAAGTTAATCATAATGTGTTATAACATTTTCATTAAAAACCCTTATAACTATATTTATAAATATTAAACACATTCGTAAAGTTATATCAACCTCAAACATTTGTTGAGAACATAAATATTTTATTTTACAAACATTCAAAATCTAACAATCTCGATTATATAAATTCTAGCTTATTCGAATGTAGTTTGAAAAATCCATTGATAGTTAGAAACACGTTTTGTGGGTGATATTTAGTGAAAGATTAGATGCATTCACTTTCAGTAGGATTAAATGTAAAAATAAATACAACTCTAAATATAAGCCAAATTGAATGGAGAAAATAATAATGCAGGGTAAAAGTAAATAAATGTTATTTTTTTTAAAGTTAAAGGGCATAAAAACAGTTCATAATATCACTATTAATTTACAGTTACATTATAGTTTTAGTGAAAGTCTTAATCGAAAAAGTGTCCATTACCCCTCTTTGGCGTGTTCACCTTAGTGGATTAGGAGTGATTGCTTTAGATTTTTTAAACATTTTACTTCTTAAACTCTAAATGTTTGTATTCATAGCAAGCTTGTGATGTTAAAAAATAATCTATAATCTTATTTAGTTAGGAATGACGTTATGACACTTATTGTATTCTGATCATCAAATAGTTCACTTTGATTCCTTTGTCAAGGATGTAGAAGTAAACGTACACTGCCATTACGTAAGTCTGTTATACTTGTCATTCCCACCGTCATTAAATTGTAAACATGAAATGTTTAAGATATATATATATATATATATATATATATATATATATATATATATGTCTTAAACATTTCATTTATATACAAAACAAATCATTTCCTATGTATAAAATTTAATCACAGTAACATTATTTTTAAATTAAAAAAAGAATGGGGTTATTCTATTTGTAGATGATATATATTTTTATTGATTAAAATATAGTTGAGCAAAGGTGAGCTAACAGGAATGCAATGAGAATGATTAGATCAAAGAAATAAAATTGGGCTGGTTAGCACACCAATTACACATAATATACTTTTTTCTAAGCAACAACATTGATAGTGAATAGTCAGCAAGTATTTATAGATTAATTCCTCAGTGAAACCTTTGCTTATTGTTTTAGAGGCTTGTTACAATATAAAATTATTTTAAAGTGGTTCTAAAGTCGTGTTACATTTTATGTGATATTGAGAAACTTTAGTAAATCAAGCAACATGAAGTTAGCAAGTTGTAATATGTACATTCTTTTGTGTACATTAAGATCAAATTAAAAAGGAAGAGCATTTATGAAATGTTTCTAGTCTCAAATCAATTGTCTGTGTTACTAAGATGTTTTTCAGCTCACGCTGAGATGTCAACAGATCCACTGGGGAATAACAATGGGCCAAGACCTGCTCCCTGAAGTACCCCGTTGTTGTTGGCGGCTGGAGTTATGTTTTGTGATATCTTCTTGCGTTCAAACCCTTAGAGACATTTAAAACTTACAAATATATACGATTTCTTTTCCACTTTTCATTTTATTTTTACGGCAAAGTAAATAATAAATGTAATGTAAATAGTCAATATTTTATATGTATTATTAATAATTAATTTATTAAAACACATATCGGTGAATATAAGGGCTGATTAAGTGTGATGAGTTTAGTCATTGTTACTAAATAAGAATGATGAAATTCTTTAGAAGACTTACTCTTCAATATCCCAAAATCTAGGTCAACTAAGGGAACTACAGCTTTGCGTGGAATCCAAACCACGTTGAAATTGTCTCATTTACAACTAACTCACAAACCTGACACTTAGCTCTCTTCCCTACACAACATCTTCAATACCACAGAACATGGACACCACAAACTTCTTTAGTAGAGTTCACGTCGATGACAACCGTTGAGTAGACGCCGTGTCAGTATTAAGAGGACCGAGCATGGAACCTGTAGCCTACAATCTCCTCAACTCTTTGTCCCCAAGTAGCTGGGTTACAGCACCGCGATTCTAGTGCCAAATTATATAAGAAGTATACATAATTATGCTGTTACAATAACTAGACTAATTATAGTAAGGTTTCAATAAAAACTGTTGCAGAACCAGAAACTAGACAGGTTAAAGGCCAAAACTGTAAATACTGCAGATACAAACAAATTTTTTAAAATATTTGCTATTTCCTTATTTTTTTGCTATTGAATGTTTTATTGTAAATATATAAAAAGTTGTAGGTTACTATGGTGGTCAATGCATCACAAACACAACTTAAATATTGCATTACTTTTCATTTATAATTTTGTATTTCAAGTAAGGTTGTAAAATTGTTTCCAACAAATGAAATAATGATTGGCTCAATACTGTTGAAGTAATTTACAACGTATCTACATCAGTGTAATATAGTATGCTGGCCATCATGACACTGAAAGCACTCATAAGGGTGGGATACATTAATACACACTCCAAGGAGATCTTGAAATTACTCACCACTTGTGAAGTTGAAGATTGCTTGGCCAATCTCTCAAATACCATGGCCAATCAGTCATCTCACCATGAATGATTCATGCTACAACCAACAAGAGAAAATATAAAACCATAACTGTTTAAAAAACCGGAAAGAAATTTATAATAAAATAACACATCCACATATATTTGTATTAGTGGGAAAATCAACATATCACATAATACAAATACTAATAATTTTAATACAAAACATTACGACACTAATTGTGAATATTATAGAATCATCAAAATTCTTATGACTAAAAAAAAATAAAAATAAACAAATAAATAACATGCTCCCATCCATCCATACATACATGCACTGTATCCATACATACATGCACTGTATGTAATGTATCATGTATCGTGTGTGTCTTATATTATGCTCATAAATATATTTACGCTTTATGTTGTGTAATTATTATAATATGGACACATTCTACTGGAGTGGAAATACAACTGGTCATTGTGGTATTGTGGTATTGGTAGTCACACCTGCCTATACACGTACAGTGGTACTTCCCCCCCACTCACCCATACACGTACAGCGTTACTCCCACCCCACCCACCCATACACGTACAGTGGTATTGGTCAGTAATATTAAATTAATAATTAAAAATTACGACACTAATCCTAACAAATTACAGCTGTTATACTACATGTATTAAAAAACTTGAACACAATACCTTACAATGTTATATACAACTGTGGATTATCAATAGTAATACTACAATTTAACCACAACATACCTGTGAAAATGACTGCTTGTAAAAAATAATATATGTATTACAATAGCACAATTTACTACTTTGGGGCGCACGTTTCAAAGCACCAACAATCCTCGTCTGATGACAACAATACAACATCAAAGAAGTCACCTTGAGGATACATAAGGAGTCTCAATGATCCATATTTGTAGACATAACGTATCCTACAATAAAGGAGACGGAGGAGGACCACTGTGATTATATCTTTGAGTTCCAGTGTTAATTGTGGCTTTAAAGTGATAACAGAGCAAAACAATATTACTATCCATGCAGGATGTATATATATATATATATATATATATATATATATATATATATATATATATATATACAGGGTCTTATGCCAGGTCAATAAAAGCAAATGCCATATAAAATATATCCTATTTTGATAATTTTCTGTCTGTGTGTCTGTATGTGTTTTTTATAGACATTTGAACATCTGAAAAACCGTTTAACATACAATATTGAATGTTCATACGAATATTGAACTTATGGAGATACGTTTCATGTAAAAAGGGGCTGAATATATAAGATTATCAGTTTCAAAATGGCAGCTGTCTAAAGGTTTCAAAGTCAAATATATATAAAAAAACTACATATTTTACCAATAACACTTAAGACACAATATTTGACTACCAACTTCAACCAGCAAAACACCCATGCCCTGTTTGTGAACCGACTGCTGCTTACTTGCCGTGACCTACGATCCACCTCCTATAGTACACTGCCGTCGGGTTCTCCGGGCCTTTCGCGTTCCAATGCTTAATGGACCACAGGGGTCGATCCACACCGCCATTCAAACATTTATGGAAGGTCGTTGCGTTCTTTCGATTTAATGCTTAATGGATTAAAGAGCATTCCAGGTACAGTTACGAAGCTGACGGATTATTAAAAATCTTAAATATAAATTAAATATTAAATGAAATAAATATAAATTGAATAAATATAAAATACCATAAATAACTACATATAATTATAAATAAATATGTCGTCATTCTCACTGATGACGTTACATGTGCCAGCAGTGTTGCCAAACGAAATAATATAAAAAAATATTGATTAATTAATGTAAGCCGATTACCCTGCCGTTACTCAGCTTCGTAACTTTCACCTCGCTCGTAACCCGTGTGCCTTGGCCCTACGGCAGGGTACTATAGGAGGTGGATCGTAGATCCCGGCAAGACTACGTTACTCAGCTTCGTAACTTTCACCTCGCTCTTAACCCGTGTGCCTTGGCCCTACGGCAGGGTACTATAGGAGGTGGATCGTAGATCCCGGCAAGACTACGTTACTCAGCTTCGTAACTTTCACCTCGCTCTTAACCCGTGTGCCTTGGCCCTACGGCAGGGTACTATAGGAGGTGGATCGTAGATCCCGGCAAGACTACGTTACTCAGCTTCGTAACTCTCACCTCGCTCTTAACCCGTGTGCCTTGGCCCTACGGCGGGGTACTATAGGAGGTGGATCGTAGATCCCGGCAAGACTACGTTACTCAGCTTCGTAACTTTCACCTCGCTCTTAACCCGTATGCCTTGGCCCTACGGTAGGGTACTATAGGAGTTGGACCGTAGATCCCGGCAAGACTACGTTACTCAGCTTCGTAACTCTCACCTCGCTCTTAACCCGTGTGCCTTGGCCCTACGGCGGGGTACTATAGTAGGTGGATCGTAGATCCCGGCAAGACTACGTTACTCAGCTTCGTAACTTTCACCTCGCTCTTAAACCGTGTGCCTTGGCCCTACGGCAGGGTACTATAGGAGGTGGATCGTAGATCCCGGCAAGACTACGTTACTCAGCTTCGTAACTCTCACCTCGCTCTTAACCCATGTGCCTTAGCCCTACGGCGGGGTACTATAGGAGGTGGATCGTAGATCCCGGCAAGACTACATTACTCAGCTTCGTAACTTTCACCTCACTCTTAACCCGTGTGCCTTGGCCCTACGGCAGGGTACTATAGGAGGTGGATCGTAGATCCCGGCATGACTACGTTACTCAGCTTCGTAACTCTCACCTCGCTCTTAACCCGTGTGCCTTGGCCCTACGGCAGGGTACTATAGGAGGTGGATCGTAGATTCCGGCAAGACTACGTTACTCAGCTTCGTAAATTTCACCTCGCTCTTAACCCGTGTGCCTTGGCCCTACGGCAGGGTACTATAGGAGGTGGATCGTAGATCCCGGCAAGACTACGTCATGCCAAATTCAACAGTAAGCCAATTTAAACGATCAGTTGACAACTAACGGAGAACACTTTTTTTGGGACTAAAATCATTCAAATATAGGAAAGAGTACTCTGATAGCACAGCTTTCGAACACAACAAATACGTTTTCTCTGTTATTTGTCAACATTTTTTTTTTTTTAATTGGTATATCGTTGCATTTCGCATAACGTAGTCTACAAAACGTATTGGTTAAAGTTTGGTGCTATAATTATAACCATTACGTTTACAAGGCTTAAATGTATATTTTGAGGTAGATAAGTGTAGTAAATGTGGAAATAATTACTCACCAATCCAACTGTCAGTTTAAAAGACCACCCACTCATCAATGCACATCCCAACAGGCTTACCATCATATTAACGTACCTTTTGATGTGTTTCATTATTTAAGTTTGGCACATTATTTCAATGTTATTCAATATGAAACAATGCATTTTTCTTAAAATTAACTATTGAGTTAACTATTGTGAACTAAGAATTTTCATGTTATTATCCACTACGTGTATCACCCATTAACACTACGTGTACGGATGGAAGGGTGAGTAATTAACACTGTACGTGTGTGCCAATAGGCAGGTGGGTCATTGACGTCATACGTGTATGGATGAATGTGTGGGTCATTGACGTCGTACGTGTATGGATGTATTGAAGAGCCATTGACGTCATACGTGTATGGATGGATGGGTGGACCATTGACGTCATACGTGTATGGATGTATTGGGAAATACGTTGCTGCATTGTTTATTGGTATAAATAAGGCATTAATACTGACCATACACGTTTACTCCTATATTTTCATCATATCCTAAGTGGTAAATAAGTATGTTGATGAAAGAGTACATTTCATACTAGTGAAATGTTTCAAACACTCATTACTCTCAGACAATACCATGAAATTCTAATCCCCTACGTAAAGGTAAAGTAAACTGATTATTACGTGCAAATTATGTTTGAATTCATAATTACTGTACATAAATATTGGTGTAGGTTAATTTAAACAATATTAATTATGTATGATCAATCGATGTTTTTGATTTAAACATTGCACAACCGTTACAGTAATTATTCCAATAGGAGTTGTAAATACCAGAGTTTCAGTTCATTGATTACCACTGATAAAAGTAATTAAAAGTGTAAAGTTGGATAGGGAAAAGGGGATCAGTTAATGACGGCAGTAGAGAGGAAAGTAAATGTTATTGTTCACACTTCAATCAGCATTGGTTCGTTGAACGTTGTTACACTACGTATTTGTTAACTATGTATAAATAAACATTTTTATAACTCAATAAATATGAATTATTTGTATTAATTACCTTAAAATATTCTAAATATCTGTATGACTATAAAAATTGGCTTAACATTATATAGGTCAGTAAATATATCATGGTATGTAAGATTATTATAAAGAGAGGTTCATAAGTAATGGCTTTAAAAATTAAAAACTTATAATATAGATGATTACTTATAATTAGACTGATATAGGCCTCTATTGTGACAGAACAAAATGTATACTACAATTCCATTGG
Source organism: Stictocephala bisonia (assembly GCA_035578905.1). NCBI lineage: Eukaryota > Metazoa > Arthropoda > Insecta > Hemiptera > Membracidae > Stictocephala > Stictocephala bisonia. Next base: position 18,070 of record JAQJVL010004961.1, read on the forward strand.
CTTATTAAGGAAAACTTAATGAACTGTAGAATTTCATGGATATCGAGATAGGTCTTAAACATAGTAATGAATTTAACTTTTGCACTAAATCAAGATCTTATGGTAGCAGTTTTTAACTTAACTGACACTCAAATATAAATATATTCGGTAAAACTAATCATGATTGGAATACTGAAGAGAGGGGAGGTAAAGTGGATTTCTGGTCTAGGGAAGGAGGCCTGCTCATTCCGAAATAATTAAACAACTTTGGAAATAGAAAATATCAAACCCATTAAAACAGTGATGACTGTTCGGCGTAGTTTAATGTGTGAATATTATAAATAGTTATAATGAACTCAGAATAACTAAATCCTTTGACAGAAGTACAACAAAAAATAAATTGTAGAATTCGGACCTTTTCCGTTAATACACTACTACAACTTTTTTATCACGATTATGGTTAGGTTAGGTGGCTACTAAAGTTGATCATAAGTAGTGAAATACTGAGAGTTTTAGGCTCACTTTTACCCAGTAGTGAATTGTTAGGCGAGCCAGACCCACTTTTTTTCGGTTTTCCAAGATGGCGGCGGTCACGTGACCGGATCCAAGATGGCGGCGCCCATTTCCCGCCAAATTTTCTAACCTCACTTTTCCTAACCTCAAATTCCCGCCAAATTTCCCACGCTTTTCCCGGAATTACCCAAAATTCCCGATTTTCCCCCAAATTCCCGATTTTCCCGAAATTACCTTACTTTTTCACCAATTTTCCCGATTTTCCTCCAAATTCCCAAATTTCCCTCCAAATTCCCACATCATACTATATGAAATTCACTGTTAACCTTGTTATACTATATAAAATGCACTTTTTGTCCAATATGGCGTCTTTTTCCATGTTATATTATATAAAATTCACTTTTTTGTCCAATATGGCATCTTTTTCCATGTTATACTATATAAAATGCACTTTTTTTGTCCAATATGGCATCTTTTTCCATGTTATACTATATAAAATTCACTTTTTTTGTCCAATATGGCATCTTTTTCCATGTTATACTATATAAAATTCACTTTTTTGTCCAATATGGCATCTTTTTCCATGTTATACTATATAAAATGCACTTTTTTTGTCCAATATGGCATCTTCTTCCATGTTATATTATATAAAATTCACTTTTTTGTCCAATATGACGTCTTTTTCCATGTTATATTATATAAAATTCATTTTTTTGTCCAATATGGCGTCTTTTTCCATGTTATACTATATAAAATTCACTTTTTTTTGCCCAATATGGCGTCTTTCCCTCCTCAAAATTCCCTGCCAAAATTCCTTATCCAATATGGCGGACTATACACTATAATAAATGTAAAAAGATGACAACCGGATCCAAGATGGTGGTCTTTCCCTTCAGGTACTTCCGGCGACCGTCGGCTACCTTCGTACACGTCGTCTGCTGGTCTGGCGCACACCCAAATGCCACGCTCTGATTGGATAGTCCCTTCTTCTCATTTTGAAAAACAGTACTACACAGGATGACGTAATCGGAGTTTCAGTCTGGACAGACGCGTGACCCAATTGCCCCCCCCCTCCCCCCCTCAGCCATCCCTATATAAACGACCAACACATTCAATCCGTCTCACTTCTGCTCTTGCGCTCGTACTGATCAGACGTGTCTTCACTTTGCTCCTACTCGATATTAAACACTTTAACTTTATTCTATTTTGGACACCGTTCTCTGTACGGTATTTCAAAGTAATAATCAATATATTTACCTTTGTTCTTCCGATTTAATTCTGTGTAAAAGATGGAATCCTACGCCATAAACCGCAACCTCGTCACCATTTCCCGTCGGTTCAATACCACAGGAACCGACCTCCTTACTGTTCTGACCGAACATAAAAATAAAATCATGTCTGAAATAAATAACCACCTAAACAGGCTCGGGGGAGTTAAATGGTATGTCGCAGTCCAGATTAAATTTTCCAAAACAATAAACAACGAAGAAATCACAACAACACCCTTCTTTCACGGTAAAACTCGTCCTTTGCTACCTTCCGATTCTCTAGATGTACAATACTCTGAGGGTACAGACAAAATTTTAGAAAGCGTGGCTAAGTGGGTAAGTCAAGGTAGTGGGTGGGTAATAGAAAACGTTTTACGCCTAGATCTGTTCATTGTTAAATATCAACCTTTGTACGCCTCTTCCTATATACCTACTCCAAAAAAAATTTCTCACCCCACTAAAGGAATTATAAATATTAAGAACGACGACAATAAATGTTTCCTGTACTCTGTACTTGCCCAATTGTTCCCTGACCTAAATAGACGCGTAAGCTATTTCAAAAAACTTGAAAATAAATTAAACATGTCTGGGATTAGCTATCCTGTCAAAATTACCGATTTAGACAAATTTGAAAAATTGAACCCTGCTTTATCTGTAAATGTATTTGGATTTGAAAAAGACGAAATTTACCCACTAAGAATAACAAAAGAAAAATTTAGAGTTCATCACATCAACTTGTTACTTTTGACTACTGACACTACCTCCCACTACTGTTTAATCACTAACTTATCCCGACTGCTATCTCACTTAACTAAACACAATGGTGTAATGTTCTACTGTGACTACTGCCTACACAGATTTTGGACTAAAGACTTACTTACTAACCACTTACCTTTGTGTTCACCACACGGTGCACAAAAGACCAGACTTCCTACTGATGACGAAAAACTAATGTACTTTAAAAACTATACACTTACTCACAAAGTCCCATTCACAATATACTGTGACTTTGAGTCCTTTGTCGTTCCAATCGACACAGCACTGAACGACCCTACTACTTCACACACTACCAACACTGCCCATCACGTCCCCTCTGGCTTTTGTTACGTAATCATTGACAGTAATGGCAAACCAGTAAAACAACCTAAAGTCTATAGCGGCCCCGACGTTGTAGATACTTTTCTAAATTGTTTGATTGATGAGTCTAATGAGCTCTTACCAATTATTAAAAAGAATATTCCTATTAATATGTCTCCGCAAGACAAAATTATTTTCCAAAATGCTACCACCTGTCACCTTTGTCAAAAACCTTTACACGGAGACAAAGTGGCCAATCATAATCACCTAACGGGGCAGTTCTTGGGACCCGCCCACAATTCATGCAATCTAAATTATAAAGTTCCCGATCACATTCCAGTCTTTTTTCATAACCTCAGAGGTTATGACTGCCACCACTTGATCCAGGGGTTAGGTAAATTCAAAAAAGAAAAACTGTCATGTATCGCTACAACCAGTGAGCGGTACATTTCAGTCACCCTTGAATCTTTACGATTTTTGGATTCCTTACAGTTCCTTAACGCTTCTTTGGACACACTCGTGTCCAACTTAGTTTCTGACGGGGCATCAAAATTCAAAATTTTAGGGCAGTGTATGACCAACACAGACTTACTACTACGAAAAGGTGTCTTTCCCTACAATTACATGACAGACGAATCAAAATTTAACGATACTGAACTGCCTCCCAAGGAGGCGTTCTTCAATGACCTGACCAAAACACCTATCACTGACGAAGACTACACACATGCACAGACTGTGTGGTCAACCTTTGGTATGACCACTTTGAAACAATATCACGACCTTTACTTACTCACAGACGTACTATTACTTGCCGACGTATTTGAAAATTTTAGGACGACCAGTATGACTTACTACGGGATTGACCCGTGTAACGTCTACTCTGCCCCCGGACTAGCATGGAATTCCATGCTGAAAATGACAGACGTAAAACTTGAACTACTCACTGACATTGACCAGCACCTCTTTGTCGAGTCTGGGATCCGGGGCGGTGTCTCCATGATACCCAACCGGTACGCCCAGGCCAACAACCCTTACTTACCCGACTTTGACAAGACAAAACCCACCAACTACCTCCTTTATCTTGATTGTAACAACCTTTACGGGACCAGTATGTCCGATAGACTCCCAGAGTCTGGCTTTAACTGGATCGACCCGCAAGACATTGACTTTACAAAAGTACCCGACAACTCTGACACTAGTTACATTCTAGAAGTTGACTTACACTACCCTGACCATTTACATGACTTACATTCTGACTTCCCACTGGCCCCAGAAAGAAAAGTAGTGACAGACGATATGCTTTCCCCACACTGTAAGGACCTACTTGACGAACTGAACTATAAACCTACCAAGACCGAAAAACTACTATCTACTCTATGTGACAAAACAAAATACGTTGTACACTACAGGACTCTAAAACTTTACCTACAATTAGGACTTGTACTGACCAAAATCCACAGAGTTCTTAGTTTTAAACAGTCCGCCTGGCTAGCCCCATTTATTAACTTCAATACCGAAAAAAGAAAAGAAGCCAAAAATAATTTTGAAAAAGATTTTTTTAAGTTAATGAACAACGCTACCTATGGTAAATCTTTGGAAAATGTTAGGTCTCGTATTGATTTTAAACTTGTAAATAATGAGAAACAATTGGTTAAATGGACAGCTAGTCCTAGACTCAAGACTTTCTTTGCTTACAATAAAGATATCGCGGGATTGGCTTTAAAAAAACAAACAATTTTCCTAAACAGACCCATTTATGTTGGATTTACAGTATTGGAAATTTCAAAATCAATAATGTACAACTTTCACTACAACTGGGCAATTGCAAAGTATGGGAAAAACATAAAACTTTGTATGACTGACACAGACTCACTATTCTACAACGATATATACTCCCGACGTTCTGTGTATATAATTCTGTGTATATACTCCCGACGTTTACACAGATATGAAAAACGAATTACACCTTTTTGACACGTCCGACTATCCACCTAGCCACCCATGCTACAGTGTAGAGAACAAAAAAGCGTTAGGAAAATTTAAAGACGAACTAAATTCAAATCCGGCTAGGGAAATAATTGGCTTGAGAGCGAAATGCTACTCTATTCTAAATTCAGATCTAGAGGAAAAGAAGGTGGCCAAAGGCGTCCCCCGAGTCGCGATAAAAAAACAATTGAAACATGAAATGTACAAAGACTGTTTGCTAAATCATTTGACAAAAACAACATCCGCTCTAAACATCCGTAGTGAAAAACACAACATATACACTCAACACATCTCCAAACTATCACTTTCCCCATTTGACGACAAACGCTACATTTTGGAAAACGGCATTGATACACTAGCATACGGACACCATTTAATTAGTAAAAAACGAACTTTAGAACACGATCATGATTCCATTAATAAAAAACTAAAACTCACTGGAATGAGATTGTAACCCATGGTTACTAACATGTACGTAGAAACCCAATTTACGGCATTGGATGGGCTCAACCCGACCGTAGTGCAATGTAAAAGCCTCGTACTGGGCGGACCGTCTTCTTGATTACGGTAACTCCTACGCCAGGTAAGTAATGTTAAGTTAGTTTTAAGTAAACTCTTTTACCGTCAACCTTTAAAAAACAATCTGTAAAGTAAATTCTGTTATAATATGGACACTTTTGTGAGTTTACATAACTACAATTTATTAACGGATATCTCCAGCTCTGTGTGAATTTCTATAGAATACCATACCATCGAGGTGAGGGCGGCCCAAATTTAATAAAAAATCGCCCGACTGTTCTCTAAGGCAGCTTTAAAACGTGTAAGACCTGAGACAGTCCTGCAGCTTGGGGCTGGGCTAATCCCCGTAAGACCTCGAGTCGCAGTCCGGGCCCTCGTAAGGTACGTGTATGATTGAATGTTACACTCTATGGCTGGACAGTATCCATAGGTCCCGTGTGTGAGGGAGAGTAACCTACAAAAAAAAGAATAAAAACACACAAAAACCTACTGTAAAAAAACAGAATCAAAAAATAAAAACAAATTTATAAATAAAAACCCCTTTGTAAGTCTGTACGTCACATTGAAAGGCTTCTCTAAGTAAAGTGATGTCTTTACTTACAGAGGGACCCAAAAAATACAAAAAATAAAAAAAATTATAAAAAACAATAACTAAATAATACTGAGAGGTAGCATTTTGTTGGTTGGCTACCACCGTAGTGAGCGAGGTTGGGGCTCATTACACTAAAATACCCGTGGGGGATACCAGTCCTCTATCGGGCGCGTCCCATGGGAATTGGGCAATGCCCTTCAGTTTTGCCTTCAGCTTACTTGAGGGTAGTGAGGAATTAAATACTCACCGTGAAAAAAAACTGGTTAAATCAAAAACATTAATAAAATCTGCGAGAAAGATCATGGTATAGTACAGAATCAGGAAGTGATCTTAGTAACATATGGTAAAACTTTCTATAAAAAGAGTAAATTCCATCCAAAAGTAAGAAAAAAATCAAAGATACATACAAATTTCAGAAAAAGAGTCATTTTACATAAAAAATTGTTGAAAAATTTTTCAAATAAAGGAAGAACTACCAACATAGTACTCTCCAAACCCCTTAAAATTTAGTTAAAATGTCAATAAATAGGGTTATTTGTGTACAAAATATGTTATAATTCCCTAAAAGCATTAAAATTCAATGTCATAACAATGATGTTTGTTCTAAACCTTTAAAATTATCTAATAGACTCTTTATAAACTTAGTTTGTGCTCAAAACAACACACAAAAGACCAAACACAAACTCTACATATAAGACTCTTGGTTGACCACCCACCTACCCAACATACAACAACTCTGATAGATCATCCACCTAACCATTACATAAAACCTTTGATAGACCACCAACACACATAAACAACCTACCTACGTAACATATAACACTCTTGACTTACCACACACCTACTCAACACACACAAAAGACCAACCACACACTCTACATATAAGACTCTTGGTTGGTCACCCACCTACTCAACATACAACACCTCTGATACACCATTCCCTTGAACATTACATAAAACCTGTGATATTCCACTCAATCACCAAACACACATGACTCTTAATAGACCAATCCACCTACCTCTGCACACACGATTCCTTAGGACACACCCTACACCCACCACTCATCCTACAGACAAAACTCCTAGAGAACTACCCATCCACCATAAAAACACTATTTCTTCATATAATCATGTTTAAAAAATAACATTATTACACTGTAAGATAGGTTTAATATAGCTAAAGACCAAAAGTGTTACCTAAAATTCTGTTTTCTCTAGAAATATGAGAAAAAGTTAGGTTAAAAACAATGAACATAGAAAAAGTTAGGTTAAAAACAATGAACATAGAAAAAGTTAGGTTAAAAAAATGAACATAGAAAAAGTTAGGCTAGTAAACATCAGAAAAGTAAGTCTAACAATCAACCGAAAGGTTGATTGCTATCCTTACTTTTCCGAAAAGTTGTTAAAATAAACATACACAAAAATGTACCATTTTTTTTAGTTTGTTAATTTTTTTTTTCTCAAACTTTTTTTTAACTGAACTTTTCGGATGTTTACTAGCCTAACTTTTTCTATGTTCATTTTTTTAACCTAACTTTTTCTATGTTCATTGTTTTTAACCTAACTTTTTCTATGTTCATTGTTTTTAACCTAACTTTTTCTCATATTTCTAGAGAAAACAGAATTTTAGGTATCACTTTTGGTCTTTAGCTATATTAAACCTATCTTACAGTGTAATAATGTTATTTTTTAAACATGATTATATGAAGAAATAGTGTTTTTATGGTGGATGGGTAGTTCTCTAGGAGTTTTGTCTGTAGGATGAGTGGTGGGTGTAGGGTGTGTCCTAAGGAATCGTGTGTGCAGAGGTAGGTGGATTGGTCTATTAAGAGTCATGTGTGTTTGGTGATTGAGTGGAATATCACAGGTTTTATGTAATGTTCAAGGGAATGGTGTATCAGAGGTGTTGTATGTTGAGTAGGTGGGTGACCAACCAAGAGTCTTATATGTAGAGTGTGTGGTTGGTCTTTTGTGTGTGTTGAGTAGGTGTGTGGTAAGTCAAGAGTGTTATATGTTACGTAGGTAGGTTGTTTATGTGTGTTGGTGGTCTATCAAAGGTTTTATGTAATGGTTAGGTGGATGATCTATCAGAGTTGTTGTATGTTGGGTAGGTGGGTGGTCAACCAAGAGTCTTATATGTAGAGTTTGTGTTTGGTCTTTTGTGTGTTGTTTTGAGCACAAACTAAGTTTATAAAGAGTCTATTAGATAATTTTAAAGGTTTAGAACAAACATCATTGTTATGACATTGAATTTTAATGCTTTTAGGGAATTATAACATATTTTGTACACAAATAACCCTATTTATTGACATTTTAACTAAATTTTAAGGGGTTTGGAGAGTACTATGTTGGTAGTTCTTCCTTTATTTGAAAAATTTTTCAACAATTTTTTATGTAAAATGACTCTTTTTCTGAAATTTGTATGTATCTTTGATTTTTTTCTTACTTTTGGATGGAATTTACTCTTTTTATAGAAAGTTTTACCATATGTTACTAAGATCACTTCCTGATTCTGTACTATACCATGATCTTTCTCGCAGATTTTATTAATGTTTTTGATTTAACCAGTTTTTTTTCACGGTGAGTATTTAATTCCTCACTACCCTCAAGTAAGCTGAAGGCAAAACTGAAGGGCATTGCCCAATTCCCATGGGACGCGCCCGATAGAGGACTGGTATCCCCCACGGGTATTTTAGTGTAATGAGCCCCAACCTCGCTCACTACGGTGGTAGCCAACCAACAAAATGCTACCTCTCAGTATTATTTAGTTATTGTTTTTTATAATTTTTTTTATTTTTTGTATTTTTTGGGTCCCTCTGTAAGTAAAGACATCACTTTACTTAGAGAAGCCTTTCAATGTGACGTACAGACTTACAAAGGGGTTTTTATTTATAAATTTGTTTTTATTTTTTGATTCTGTTTTTTTACAGTAGGTTTTTGTGTGTTTTTATTCTTTTTTTTGTAGGTTACTCTCCCTCACACACGGGACCTATGGATACTGTCCAGTCATAGAGTGTAACATTCAATCATACACGTACCTTACGAGGGCCCGGACTGCGACTCGAGGTCTTACGGGGATTAGCCCAGCCCCAAGCTGCAGGACTGTCTCAGGTCTTACACGTTTTAAAGCTGCCTTAGAGAACAGTCGGGCGATTTTTTATTAAATTTGGGCCGCCCTCACCTCGATGGTATGGTATTCTATAGAAATTCACACAGAGCTGGAGATATCCGTTAATAAATTGTAGTTATGTAAACTCACAAAAGTGTCCATATTATAACAGAATTTACTTTACAGATTGTTTTTTAAAGGTTGACGGTAAAAGAGTTTACTTAAAACTAACTTAACATTACTTACCTGGCGTAGGAGTTACCGTAATCAAGAAGACGGTCCGCCCAGTACGAGGCTTTTACATTGCACTACGGTCGGGTTGAGCCCATCCAATGCCGTAAATTGGGTTTCTACGGACATGTTAGTAACCATGGGTTACAATCTCATTCCAGTGAGTTTTAGTTTTTTATTAATGGAATCATGATCGTGTTCTAAAGTTCGTTTTTTACTAATTAAATGGTGTCCGTATGCTAGTGTATCAATGCCGTTTTCCAAAATGTAGCGTTTGTCGTCAAATGGGGAAAGTGATAGTTTGGAGATGTGTTGAGTGTATATGTTGTGTTTTTCACTACGGATGTTTAGAGCGGATGTTGTTTTTGTCAAATGATTTAGCAAACAGTCTTTGTACATTTCATGTTTCAATTGTTTTTTTATCGCGACTCGGGGGACGCCTTTGGCCACCTTCTTTTCCTCTAGATCTGAATTTAGAATAGAGTAGCATTTCGCTCTCAAGCCAATTATTTCCCTAGCCGGATTTGAATTTAGTTCGTCTTTAAATTTTCCTAACGCTTTTTTGTTCTCTACACTGTAGCATGGGTGGCTAGGTGGATAGTCGGACGTGTCAAAAAGGTGTAATTCGTTTTTCATATCTGTGTAAACGTCGGGAGTATATACGTTGTAGAATAGTGAGTCTGTGTCAGTCATACAAAGTTTTATGTTTTTCCCATACTTTGCAATTGCCCAGTTGTAGTGAAAGTTGTACATTATTGATTTTGAAATTTCCAATACTGTAAATCCAACATAAATGGGTCTGTTTAGGAAAATTGTTTGTTTTTTTAAAGCCAATCCCGCGATATCTTTATTGTAAGCAAAGAAAGTCTTGAGTCTAGGACTAGCTGTCCATTTAACCAATTGTTTCTCATTATTTACAAGTTTAAAATCAATACGAGACCTAACATTTTCCAAAGATTTACCATAGGTAGCGTTGTTCATTAACTTAAAAAAATCTTTTTCAAAATTATTTTTGGCTTCTTTTCTTTTTTCGGTATTGAAGTTAATAAATGGGGCTAGCCAGGCGGACTGTTTAAAACTAAGAACTCTGTGGATTTTGGTCAGTACAAGTCCTAATTGTAGGTAAAGTTTTAGAGTCCTGTAGTGTACAACGTATTTTGTTTTGTCACATAGAGTAGTTAGTAGTTTTTCGGTCTTGGTAGGTTTATAGTTCAGTTCGTCAAGTAGGTCCTTACAGTGTGGGGAAAGCATATCGTCTGTCACTACTTTTCTTTCTGGGGCCAGTGGGAAGTCAGAATGTAAGTCATGTAAATGGTCAGGGTAGTGTAAGTCAACTTCTAGAATGTAACCAGTGTCAGAGTTGTCGGGTACTTTTGTAAAGTCAATGTCTTGCGGGTCGATCCAGTTAAAGCCAGACTCTGGGAGTCTATCGGACATACTGGTCCCGTAAAGGTTGTTACAATCAAGATAAAGGAGGTAGTTGGTGGGTTTTGTCTTGTCAAAGTCGGGTAAGTAAGGGTTGTTGGCCTGGGCGTACCGGTTGGGTATCATGGAGACACCGCCCCGGATCCCAGACTCGACAAAGAGGTGCTGGTCAATGTCAGTGAGTAGTTCAAGTTTTACGTCTGTCATTTTCAGCATGGAATTCCATGCTAGTCCGGGGGCAGAGTAGACGTTACACGGGTCAATCCCGTAGTAAGTCATACTGGTCGTCCTAAAATTTTCAAATACGTCGGCAAGTAATAGTACGTCTGTGAGTAAGTAAAGGTCGTGATATTGTTTCAAAGTGGTCATACCAAAGGTTGACCACACAGTCTGTGCATGTGTGTAGTCTTCGTCAGTGATAGGTGTTTTGGTCAGGTCATTGAAGAACGCCTCCTTGGGAGGCAGTTCAGTATCGTTAAATTTTGATTCGTCTGTCATGTAATTGTAGGGAAAGACACCTTTTCGTAGTAGTAAGTCTGTGTTGGTCATACACTGCCCTAAAATTTTGAATTTTGATGCCCCGTCAGAAACTAAGTTGGACACGAGTGTGTCCAAAGAAGCGTTAAGGAACTGTAAGGAATCCAAAAATCGTAAAGATTCAAGGGTGACTGAAATGTACCGCTCACTGGTTGTAGCGATACATGACAGTTTTTCTTTTTTGAATTTACCTAACCCCTGGATCAAGTGGTGGCAGTCATAACCTCTGAGGTTATGAAAAAAGACTGGAATGTGATCGGGAACTTTATAATTTAGATTGCATGAATTGTGGGCGGGTCCCAAGAACTGCCCCGTTAGGTGATTATGATTGGCCACTTTGTCTCCGTGTAAAGGTTTTTGACAAAGGTGACAGGTGGTAGCATTTTGGAAAATAATTTTGTCTTGCGGAGACATATTAATAGGAATATTCTTTTTAATAATTGGTAAGAGCTCATTAGACTCATCAATCAAACAATTTAGAAAAGTATCTACAACGTCGGGGCCGCTATAGACTTTAGGTTGTTTTACTGGTTTGCCATTACTGTCAATGATTACGTAACAAAAGCCAGAGGGGACGTGATGGGCAGTGTTGGTAGTGTGTGAAGTAGTAGGGTCGTTCAGTGCTGTGTCGATTGGAACGACAAAGGACTCAAAGTCACAGTATATTGTGAATGGGACTTTGTGAGTAAGTGTATAGTTTTTAAAGTACATTAGTTTTTCGTCATCAGTAGGAAGTCTGGTCTTTTGTGCACCGTGTGGTGAACACAAAGGTAAGTGGTTAGTAAGTAAGTCTTTAGTCCAAAATCTGTGTAGGCAGTAGTCACAGTAGAACATTACACCATTGTGTTTAGTTAAGTGAGATAGCAGTCGGGATAAGTTAGTGATTAAACAGTAGTGGGAGGTAGTGTCAGTAGTCAAAAGTAACAAGTTGATGTGATGAACTCTAAATTTTTCTTTTGTTATTCTTAGTGGGTAAATTTCGTCTTTTTCAAATCCAAATACATTTACAGATAAAGCAGGGTTCAATTTTTCAAATTTGTCTAAATCGGTAATTTTGACAGGATAGCTAATCCCAGACATGTTTAATTTATTTTCAAGTTTTTTGAAATAGCTTACGCGTCTATTTAGGTCAGGGAACAATTGGGCAAGTACAGAGTACAGGAAACATTTATTGTCGTCGTTCTTAATATTTATAATTCCTTTAGTGGGGTGAGAAATTTTTTTTGGAGTAGGTATATAGGAAGAGGCGTACAAAGGTTGATATTTAACAATGAACAGATCTAGGCGTAAAACGTTTTCTATTACCCACCCACTACCTTGACTTACCCACTTAGCCACGCTTTCTAAAATTTTGTCTGTACCCTCAGAGTATTGTACATCTAGAGAATCGGAAGGTAGCAAAGGACGAGTTTTACCGTGAAAGAAGGGTGTTGTTGTGATTTCTTCGTTGTTTATTGTTTTGGAAAATTTAATCTGGACTGCGACATACCATTTAACTCCCCCGAGCCTGTTTAGGTGGTTATTTATTTCAGACATGATTTTATTTTTATGTTCGGTCAGAACAGTAAGGAGGTCGGTTCCTGTGGTATTGAACCGACGGGAAATGGTGACGAGGTTGCGGTTTATGGCGTAGGATTCCATCTTTTACACAGAATTAAATCGGAAGAACAAAGGTAAATATATTGATTATTACTTTGAAATACCGTACAGAGAACGGTGTCCAAAATAGAATAAAGTTAAAGTGTTTAATATCGAGTAGGAGCAAAGTGAAGACACGTCTGATCAGTACGAGCGCAAGAGCAGAAGTGAGACGGATTGAATGTGTTGGTCGTTTATATAGGGATGGCTGAGGGGGGGAGGGGGGGGGGCAATTGGGTCACGCGTCTGTCCAGACTGAAACTCCGATTACGTCATCCTGTGTAGTACTGTTTTTCAAAATGAGAAGAAGGGACTATCCAATCAGAGCGTGGCATTTGGGTGTGCGCCAGACCAGCAGACGACGTGTACGAAGGTAGCCGACGGTCGCCGGAAGTACCTGAAGGGAAAGACCACCATCTTGGATCCGGTTGTCATCTTTTTACATTTATTATAGTGTATAGTCCGCCATATTGGATAAGGAATTTTGGCAGGGAATTTTGAGGAGGGAAAGACGCCATATTGGGCAAAAAAAAGTGAATTTTATATAGTATAACATGGAAAAAGACGCCATATTGGACAAAAAAATGAATTTTATATAATATAACATGGAAAAAGACGTCATATTGGACAAAAAAGTGAATTTTATATAATATAACATGGAAAAAGATGCCATATTGGACAAAAAAAGTGCATTTTATATAGTATAACATGGAAAAAGATGCCATATTGGACAAAAAAGTGAATTTTATATAGTATAACATGGAAAAAGATGCCATATTGGACAAAAAAAGTGAATTTTATATAGTATAACATGGAAAAAGATGCCATATTGGACAAAAAAAGTACATTTTATATAGTATAACATGGAAAAAGATGCCATATTGGACAAAAAAGTGAATTTTATATAATATAACATGGAAAAAGACGCCATATTGGACAAAAAGTGCATTTTATATAGTATAACAAGGTTAACAGTGAATTTCATATAGTATGATGTGGGAATTTGGAGGGAAATTTGGGAATTTGGAGGAAAATCGGGAAAATTGGTGAAAAAGTAAGGTAATTTCGGGAAAATCGGGAATTTGGGGGAAAATCGGGAATTTTGGGTAATTCCGGGAAAAGCGTGGGAAATTTGGCGGGAATTTGAGGTTAGGAAAAGTGAGGTTAGAAAATTTGGCGGGAAATGGGCGCCGCCATCTTGGATCCGGTCACGTGACCGCCGCCATCTTGGAAAACCGAAAAAAAAGTGGGTCTGGCTCGCCTAACAATTCACTACTGGGTAAAAGTGAGCCTAAAACTCTCAGTATTTTACTACTATCATAAACTGTTAAATCCAATGATTGACTTACCACCGAATGCCCTTTCCGTGTGTAAGTTCTTGTAAAGGGATAGTATAAGGCCAGTGGTATCGGGTTCCTAGCGATCAGGAATACCACAGTAGACGTAAACATGATTGGGAAACAGTTTTTAGAACAATAGAATATTTATCAAGTGGTAGTAAATTAACGGGGGAAAAAAGTATTGGTAGTGGATTAACGGAAACTATTCTACAATTCTTAACTACAGCATTACACTCGAAGGTAAAATGATAAATTAATAAATAATAGCAGGTAGTACATGACATAATTAGCGTCATCACTTTAATTACCAAAAGGTGCCATCTCGTATTTAAGTCAGGTTAGGTTGTGACTAGTTCCACCATGCGGTTAACTTAACCTAGCCTGAGGTTTGGTTACATTACGTTCGTTTTAAATAAATATAAGTTGACGCGTTACTTCCTTATATATGTTAGTGATGTAACATTTGGTTTTATATATATATATGTGTGTGTGTGTGTGATATTTCTTCTTCGTTTGACAATTAATAATTTCTAAAAAATTCGGGAACGTTCCGAAAAAAACCAGTGATTGTTTTATCCTTATAACTCTATAAATACACACCAAAACATCCACTCACAAAATAGTTACTTTAGACATGTTAGATTAGATAAATAGTTAATTAAATAGTAAACAAAAAAGTTCAAAATTTATCAGGAACCCAAATGATTGAATAAGGAATTATACAAGTTTATTATCACCATTTATGTGGAATGTACAGATGCAATCGTTGAGTAGGCGGATGATTAATTTCAAACAGTTACCGCTATTTTTAATTCACATGTATATTACAATTTATACTTTTAAATATTTGTAGTATATTTTAAAGAAAGTATAAATAAGGTCATTTGGGTTTTTTTTGTTGGGAGTTTTCATTACGCGTCGAGTAGTTGTACCAATAATACCTTTAATAGTAGTTGCATATGAATCGTTAGACTTTTACTAGCTTATAAAGCTGTATTTTGAGTACACAAACACTAAAACTGTAATAAACAATTGCCAGACGTAAGACGGTGAATAGACCAAACAACATTTGGAAAAAAAGGAATTTTTGCAAAACTCACTTCAGGAAACATTTATGAGATGATATTCATATGTGATTTTGGAGTATTTCTGCAAACCAGGACACCATATTACAAGATTGATAACACTAGCAAAATATATTTTATTACTTAATCTAATATTAACACTAAATACAAAATATTAAACATAAAAATGGGTTTAAATAATTTATTGTTAGTATATTGAATATGTACCGTATATCTAAGTCAGTTATCAAATACAGTACAAGTAAACGTCACACAACACAAATTTATTACAATATACGCACATAATGCACAAATATATTATAATACAAGAACAAAATGCACAAATATTATAGTGATCGATTTCGGTGAACCACGCTCACCTTTCTCAGACCAGAGGGATTCACAAAAGAATCCCAATATCACAGCAGCCGCCATTTTGACGATTCCAGCCAATGGGGCTGGATTATTATAGGCCTATAAATTGAGTTGTTGAATTTTCCATTCTTTTGTGAATCTCTCTGGTCTGAGAAAGGTGAGCGTGGTTCACCGAAATCGATCGCCATAATATTTGTGCATTTTGTACTTGTATTATAATATATTTGTGCATTTTGCCCTTATATTGTAATAAATTTGTGTTCTGTGACGTTTACTTGTACTGTATATGTACCAACACGTATTATGCTAATTAAAAAACTAATTCTCAAATATAACACCGAGTATATGTAGTTTTAAAACCGAACAATGACATCGTACTGACAACCCACTCCACTGTCACGTACATTAAGATGAAGACGGATATCTGGATCGCCTGAGGTACGAAGAGAAACTGACAAATATTTAGTCCTAGACACATCCATGGTGACCATGTTTCGATAAAGCAACTGTTAAGAACCATTTTACATGAACAGTATGAAGAAACAACATACTTTACCATCTGCTCATAAAACCCTACATGCACTTTTACATGCCATTTCCAACATCCGTGCACCCCTCGTTCGATCCAGAGTCTGCAACGTGCGTGCACCCCTCACATGACCTAGCGTCTTCAACATCCGAGCACCCGTCACAAGACCTGGCCTCTCCAACGTCCATACACCCCTCGCACGACCGGGCGTCTCCAACGTCCGTACACCCTTGCACGACCCGGCGTCTCCAACGTTCGTACACCTTCGCACGGCTGAGCGTCCCTTTGGACACCTCATCCGGCTGTGACAGTCTGCCTATTAGGTATTAAAATTTAAAATTCAATTTAAAAAATAAAAAAAATTCAATAGGTATTACAAATTTTAAGTTTTGCTAAATGCGTGTTCTGTAATGGACAATCGGTCGTGTAGAATGTACAAAACTGTGATCAGCAGCCACGATACATATTGTTTTCTGAAAAACTAAGCTGTGGTGGGCACACAGTGTCTATTTGATACTATTGGAAAACTATGGAAAGTAGAATATATACTCGTATATATCAAGATTACTTCAAACTAATAAAATTTTAAAATAATTAGATCATCAGGTAGTCATTATGAAAAATATAAAATTGACATTTTCATGATATATAAAAATCAATTAAATCATTTGTTGGAAGGTCAATATGGTATTTATGAATTTATAGTTAAGTAATAGTTCAGATACATAACATTTACTATTACTACAAATTGACACAGATTGAATAGATTCTAGTTTAATAATCTGGGATATGTTATTGAAAATTAAATTATACTAACAATATTGTTTTAATAATTATGTGAATTTAGCTGTTCCAATGAATTTATTTAATTGGATTTTTAAAGTATTTTTACAAAAGGGGAAATGTTTTCAAGTCAAATTAAGAGATAAATGAATATATATCACTGCAAGATATTAAAGCACAGCTAAATATTAATGTAACTTGTTGGTTTATTGGTCATTACTAACGTTGTAACACTTCAGTGTATTGGTCAATATTGGAACAATTTATCAGTGTAATTATTACCTTCTCTATAAATATCGAATTATTTCCATTGGTTTCCAATAAAACAATATTATTTAAAAGAAACATTGAACAAATTATTGTTTGTATGATGTTGATTTATTTCACATTTGGTGGTTGGTAAATCGCCACTTCTGTATGTTATTGTGTAACACCATGTATAGTTTCCAAGCTAATTCTCCTTCCCTACTTTCTTGTATATTACATTTGTTACGGGTTAAATAAGTTAGAGAAATCGCGTTTATCTTTAAAAACTTAATCATAGCTGGATTAAGAATTTGGGCTGCTACAAATAGTTGTAGGTTTTCTTTATAAACAGTATTATAAAGTGTAGTTATTGTATATAGTAGTTTTTAGAAACATTATAAGTGATTATCTGAGATGGTGATAGCACCAACCATGTGTAGGTGGGGGAATAAGGGCTTTAAATGTCAAAAAGTATTGTATAACTACTGAACAAAAATTATAAAATTTTTGTATAATAGTCATATTTTCATTCTTCATATTTTTAAATTGTGGTAATTTTAAATATCTTTAGTCGGAATAAATGTAAGCCAGTAAATGTAAAAACACAAGTCTTTGTGAAAGCCAAAAGTTCTAGAAAGTCTTTGTGTGACAAGACAGAACAGAATATAAATAATATCTGAACAGAATATAACAATATATAAAGCAAACAATTTAAAATTTTTGTGCTACTGAGTTTGTTATACATTGGTATATCAAGAATGGTTTTTTGAAATTTCTTTAAGTGACAATTAAGTAAATTCAACTTAAAAAGAAGGAAAAGTAAAAATATCTATTTATTTTTACAGGTATAATCTGGTTCTGAGGAGAAAACTAATTATTTTAAAATACATTGTATACAGTAGATTTTATTTACACGTTAGTACTTGCAAAAAAGGAAGAGAAAAAAAGCTCTAAGTTCCTTTAAAAGTAATTATTTTAAATTATTACTTTTATGTATGTTACCTGTTTAAAGTATTATCTGTTTAAGGCAGTATAGTAAAATAAAAAAGTGCATTGAATCATACTTTGTGTTTTCCAATACCAGTGGATGACATCTCACAACTTAAACTAACGACTAGAGAACAAATAATTAAAATACATGATTATCCATAAAATTTAGACAATGTTCATGATACAGAAACAAAATTAATAGAACAACCTTGTATTATGGGGGCTTTCAATCACTAAACATACGATAAAAATGCCCTTTCTCTTGATTTGGTGCAAATTATTCAAATCATGATTGGATTTACTTATTATTTTTGAAACCTTGGGATATAAAAAAGCATTGTTAGTAATTGATGAGTGTTATGTAAGGTAAGATGCAAACAATAGAGATGATAATGTTTGTTATTATCTAGTAATTATCTTTCAGTTCTAAGTAGGTCATTGGTTCGACAAATAGTCACTTCCTTCGTAATTGTTCCACACTTTTGACTTAAGTGTTGATTTATTCAGATCACTTGTGTAACCTATGAGGTAAACATGAGTATAAGATAATAAAGTAAAAATTATGAGGATTTAATTTTGATTCTAAATTTGCTAGTATACTTTTATAATTATATTTATGAAGAACAAATACCACGTTATTAGATAATACTTCGACCGCAAATTAAACCAAACAACATCTAAAATTACTGTAATAAATATAGTAAAAACCCAATGGCACAGAAAAACCATAATATCTAAAAGTTTACTTAGATATCTGTAGATTAACAAAATACTGTTAAAATAACTATAAATATATCAGAGATAATAAATATAACGATTCATTTGAATAAAATAATCAACAGAATAAAATAAAAATACGTTGTAGACGTACAATGTCACTGACATGAACATTTATTTTGTTATTAAGAGCTGATTTTGACACAGACATTTTATACATCTGTATTGGTTTACCATTTTATAATGTAATTCTATTTAACAGTTTTAACACAACAAACTTTAATATTTAATTGCCTTTCTCAACTCACTAATTTATTCTAAACAAGAATCTCCTAATTATCACCAATCATTAATATACTACTTTGTATAAATGAGGGTTTGATAAATACTTTATAATATAACGAATAAAGTAATCATTTGTTGTTTGTTTATCACACTGATTAAAAATCATTCATTATTGTTATCTAAATAAGAACCTGATTATTTTACTTTTTATTACTAAAATATTACATTATTTCCTTAGTATTTAATAACATATCCATTGGCACCAGTTAAACACAGAAAACAGAGTGCAATACCCTCTATAATGACGGGTGTGTTGAGTTAGACTTAGCTTGATATTTTTCTAAATGGAATTTTCCTTTTTAATTGAGTTTTTTACGATTTTATTAATGTATATGTTCTAAATGTACATATGTACTAGAACTAAGTACAACATCGAAAACAAGCATTGGGTTATACGAACATTGAGTTGGTTTTGCCTGATAAGTTGGATTTGCATTTTTAATCAAATTTAACATTATAATTTTAGTCAATCTTAAAAGTTGAATAGATCTTAATTAGTATGTTTGATAATTATTTATAACGTCCACTTCCCTTCCTTACATTTAAATAAGCATCAACTAGGATAACAGTTCGAACGAATGTAATAATTAAAAATATAAGTTCAAGTATTTATACTAGTTAAATGTATGTGGAATAAATACGATTAAGTTCGCAAAAGTAACCCAGGAAGTACGTGTATATAACGTAAGATTGAAAGAGTTATCTAACAAGGAATACTGATGTACCCTCTGTGTCTGTTGGTTACAGATAGCGGCGTTTTATGTGGTAGTAGGCCTCGAGCATGTCATATCGCCGTTCGCTCCCAGCAACGACTTTACTGTTGCACCATAAACCATCCCTTCACCACCTTACTGTCAAAGGACGACTGTAATATAATTATATATCTGGTGGGAGTGAGATTAATTGCAAAACGTGAAGGGTTACTTACAAAAATGAATTAATGTTAACCTCAGTTCCGATTCAAAATTATTAGAACCAAACAATAATTATTAGACTGGAAGTTTATTTGCAAATTTTTCATTAGTTTTTCGAATAGTAGTTATATAACGTACTATTTATTGGTTTGAATAAATATTTAATATGGTTTATTTTCAAAGGGACTATGATTGAAAAAAATCATATATTAATTCCACCTTTAAATATTATTGAACATGTGGTTAAAGAGACACTATATCCTCTTTAATTAGATTTTATAGAAATTATTATACATTTATTTTCTAACCTAAACCTTAAAAGAACCTCTTATTAAGCTTTATCTAAATGTCATGGAGAGCACTATAACAATTTTGACTAGTTGCTATTTTACTTGAGCCAAATATTAAGTTTACGTTCTTCAAGAACCAAGAACTTTGAAGTATTTCATTCCTCTCATTTATGGAAAGTATTCATTATCAATGTACAAAAAAAATAATATCCTACATTTAGCAAAGAACATAATAATAATAATAATAAATATTTTACGTCTTTACGAATAACTTTGTACTATTTTCTAAAAATGTATTATTGCATAATGAATATTTATAGATTAAATCCTAATAATATTATAAATATTATGTCTCTTATTAAATAGTGATCAGATTTGCTATAAGCTTGTTTTGATTTTTTATAGCTTGCCAGAAAAACAATGGCATCTTAATTTGGATTTACGGATAATGTGAATTAAATATATCTATTTTTTAAACTGTAGCTAGTATGAATGTCAGATTGTATGTAAAGTCATTTACAACTATGTAGTAACGCGTGGTGAAAAGTCCAAATTCCATTATTTCAATATTGAATTTAGTTACAACTAACAATACAAAATATGTTAAACAATATCAATGTCTACATGGACGCCTAACGATTAATTTCTATTTTATGGTTGTATTTTTATTAAACTTTTATGTTTAAAAACTAGTGAAAAGTCTACATGGAAAAGTCTTAAGTGTTCCCTCTAGGAATAATAATTTATTAGGATATTTCTACCATCATGGGTTTTTTATTGATAGAAGAATATAATTTGCACGTAGCTGTGTATTTGTTATGGTTAAAGTACCAGGAGTGGAGATGGAGGCAACAGTTTGAGCAGCTGCTTCTTCCATTCTTCATTAATGTTAAATGCCTGAATTTATGAAGACAAATATATACTTTCACCTTCATTCCAATAATTAAACAAGAATAATGAATTTGTTTTGGTTTTAAAA
>JAQJVL010004962.1:0-39511 GCA_035578905.1 Stictocephala bisonia
TATGATCATTTATAATATGATTTTGGTCATTACCAATTGCTTTATATTCATAGAGAGTGTTATAAGTGTTTATACGTAAAATGTGGCATGCTTGGAAGAATAAAAGTGCGATAGCCCTTGCTTCAATATGGGGGATTCTCTACGCTTGCTTACCCTTAACTCTAAATCATCACGATGATATAAAAGCGTATCCTGTTGTCGTTCTACTAGATAACAACTTTTTATAGTCTAGAAAACCCTATAAGTCTACTTTAGGGGGATGAAAAGTAGTCTAATCATCAAGGTTAGTAGAAATGACCTTAAACATTTCACAATGAAAACGAAATTAGCAAAGCTGTTGTGTAATGTTTTTTTTTTATATAATATATTTGGTGTAAAATATCAAATTATTACTCACATGGAAAAAAGTAAATATTGAGGGGTTGTTTCTCCTCATAAGGAATGTAATTTCGAGAAATCCTTTCTTAGCGGATCTCTATGCTACAAAAGCTAACTTACCTTCAAATTTGAGTTGGGTGGTTCAAGAGATTTAGAGATGAGTGAGTATATTCTAAATAGATGTCGCTTCCTTATGACCGCAACGAACGCCTCAGTAGCGATAAACTACTGCATTTAAGCCTGGGAGATGTGGGAGGCAAACTGGAGAACTACTCGACACACATTTAGCACACTATTGGATGAGACCTCTGTTTATTTCTTCTCTAAAGCTTAAAGAATACATTTTAAATATATCTATGAAAAATAATTACCTAATAGCACCCAAACAGTTATTAATGACTTTGACTAATTTCACACTGCAAAGTGCTTGTTCAGTGATTTTTTAATAGTACACGTTTGTATTTATTGATAATAGTAACTATTTTCCAAGATGTCCTGAAAACTCACGCCTGTCACTTATTGTTAGGCAATATGCAGCAGAGATATGTCATGAACTACGTTCGGTGATAATGAAGGCGCGTGAAACTAATAATTTAGAATAAACCTAAAATATTTTTTACATAACACAGTAGAGAATTTCGTTAAAAAATCTCTCATAAATTTTAATTTAAAATTAAAATTAAATGTCATGTTTTTTTCCTTTTAATATTAAAAGTGTTCGAATGATGTCAGTATAATTCATAATAATTTTAAATAATATATAAAATTCTTTTTGTATACACAATATTAAAGTGACTTGTTTCCTCAGTCCTAAACTTCCTAATTTGTTCCTTGATTTTGGGCTTAATCCCTAGAAATAAGTCAGTAACTTGGGATGTTCATATGATTTGCTCTATTTCTTAGTTTTCAGTTATATTTTATACACCCAGTCACTTTAATTCAGCTATACTCAATTTTTTTTTTAATTTATTAAATATAATCAAACCAATCAATGCTGACATTGGTGAAATTGATGACGTAATGAGCGGGGTGTGCTATTGCGTTACCAGCAAGTGGACTAATGTCTACCTAATTTCCGTGCTGATTTTAAAATGGAATTATACAGTTGGGGACGTTTTGTTCCCTCTCTTTCACTTCCACCACTCAGAGCACCTCTCTCACACCGGTGCTTTCGATAAGTGACTCATGTATACAATTCCTGATATCTAGTGTACGAAATAAAATCCTGATATCTAGTATTTCAATTAAGCTCGTAAGCTATGCACCTTAGGAAGTTATAGTGAATAATAATAAAGAAACATTTACCTGATCACATAATTAAGATTTTCTCGTGAACAGTTCCTTGCCGTTCTAGAGGCTAACTTCATATGGGGTACATTCGAATGAAATAAACAGACAGAATGTTTTCACAAATCAGGAGAAGAATGCTTGTTGTTTACTTTCCATCGCCGAAACCACTTTGTAAACAGAAATGTATCGTTTAGACATATATGTAATATCTTATGGACATAGAAAACTATAAAATATGTTTATGGCTTATCATTCCAATACGATGTACAATACAATACAAATACAACGTATTCACCCATCACAAAACCTCCAGTACCACTGGACTGATTTTAATTAAATTTGGAGGGAAGTTAGTATAATAGAAATCCACTCAAGAGAGCACATCTTAAAATTCTATTTCTAAAGAGTAGGAATAACCCATCAACGTTGCCTTTTTTTCTTTAATAGTAAAATTGGCATAAATTTAATGAAATCATTTAATTTAAATATCCAAAACAACTTGAACATGAAAAAAAGCCAGGGTACCTGGAAAAGAAGACGGCAGGTATCACGCGCACCCCCCATGACGTCACATTGGTGAAACGACAGCTGGTTGGAACAAGAAATAAACACAAAAATACTAGTTTTAATTCCCGTGGTTACAGTTAAAGCTGATTAGTAGTGAATAGCTTGCTTACTCTTTGGCCGAAAGCTTCCGTGTGATTGGTAGATTTAGTTACAAATATTCTAGTTAAAAGGAATATAATCAAACCAACCAATTTCACTCGTGGTACGTCACAGTCTCCTGCGCGCAGCCTCGCCGTGATACTCTCTGTTATAGTTACCATGACAAAAGCTTGGTTATTTGGTTTTCATTGTGAAAGGTTTGAGGTAATTTCTACTAACTGTCACCATTTCATTATTTTGCATCCTCTTAAAGTACACTTTTAATTTTTTTAGACTATAAAACTTTTTTATTTAGAAGAATGGCAGTGGATTAAGATTTCATATGGATGTGATAGTTAAGAGGGAACAATGGAAGGTAGGAAGGGTAGAGAACTACCCCGTAGCGTAGAATGTATGTTATAACATTTAAAAGTAATTCATACTACTATTTCTGGTTGACACAAATTACTGTCTGGAATGCCGAATTTATAATAAGTAGGCAAACCGTGTATAGATCTAAACACAAGTAGACCCACTCATGAATCAGCAGCTTCGGATGGCGTAGCTTAACTTGTATATTGAACAATTGTCATTTTGTTCCTTGTCTGTTGGATTTTTAGAGAATTTACTTGTTTCAGACCAGTTACTCTGTCCTTTACATGAACAGTTACAAAAGCATAATTTTATTGTGTAATAATAATAAATTGTAGTTAGATTAGTCTGTATATATTTATATTACCAATTACTATCCAAGCACTTCACTTCCAAAAGATTTAATTTGAACTATAGTGACTAACAATAGGTCACTTTTGTTGCGAATATTCATAATTTAGAATGAGTGGTTTATCATTAATCAAGAAAATAATAAATTTACTTACAAAGTTTGTAATTACACGTGGTCTTATTGATGGTAAGGAGTGTGCGTTTGTAATGACAAGACGAGGTTAGTTGGCGATGTACGAGAACAATTTCACAACACCCGGTTTATTGGGGGTGGCTGGGATGGGCTGGGGGTGGTAGGGGGAGCACGTTGCATCGCGACGCCAGTGCGTCTCTACCGAGCGTCCCACTGGTGTCGTGACGAATTCAAGTGTTGTCTACTAGAGCACGCGATAGTCAAGCGAATCGGTTGGGATTCGGAGGAATTCGCTCTCTGACTTCGTGTCGTCTTGAACTTATCTTCAAAACTTTCGGGAACCTTACTACATACGGTTTGAAGGTATTACGCGTGTGAATTTGGTTTGTACCGACACCGAGTGTCTCTGTAAACTGTGTTGGAGTCGTAGACTTGAGGAAGGAGGTGATTTTTGGTTCGAAACGGTGCTATGGATTAAACACCATGATAAATTCCAGGTGAGTATCCAGACAGAATATTTTATTTAATTAAACTGCTGTAATAAAACAATATAATAACGGCGTTGATTCATAAAATATATATTTATTTATTCTGTTTGCTGTCAGATAATGTACAACATATTAAGTAATTAACATTGATAATATCTTAATGATGAATAAAAGCGAATTTAACAATCTGTGTAAAAAATTAAATCTATATTAATTAAGTATACTCAGAAATTAGCCGCCGACATAACTTTATGCGTATTTTGAGGCACATATGAATGATTAAATGAGTGTAGGATGAGTGTGGATGACCTGTGTAGTCTGAATAGAAACTGAGTTCGACTTATGCTCAGAAAGTACTATTTATTAATAGCCAGATCAACTAATGGGCCTATATCTTTACGTAGAATAGAAACTTTTGGTACGATTTTCGGCTAGTTGTCAAGCCTGGTACTCACTTCTCTCTCCTACACAACATCCGGACACTTACTACCACCCATCATGGACACACAGACTTCTCTAGTTTCGTCCACGTTGATAGTAACCATTGAGCGGACGTAATTTCGGTATTAATGGGCCGAGCGTAGAATTTATCACGTACAACGCTTTGTTCCCAAGTAGCTGGGTTACAGCTCTACGCCACTAATGCCGATATAGTAGAAGAAAATAACATTAAAGTAACACCTTCTGGTGTATCCAAGAAAATGTTAAGAGTTGATAGGATTATCAACCAACTCTATAAGAAATTAGTATTTTTAATAAGATAATAATAACCAATAAATAATACCAGATAATAATAATACTTAAGACGTTTTAGTAGAAATAAACACATTAACTAATACCCGAAGAGTTGTGGAAAATGTAAACGTTACTATTAACTTTTATTATGTAATGTATCATAAAGTAATTTTATATTGCAAGGACGTTGTGCAAGATTTACTTCTAAATTTTGATAAAACATATTAGTTACAATCATTTTACAATTATATTGCAGTATAGTAGGTAGGTGCAAAGTGTGGTGGAAGATTATGAAAAGATTCTGGAGTTTGGAAATAACAGTTCAGTCCATTTAAGAATTCATGAACTTTGTACCTGCTCCCGTATTTTAGTAAGCGCACCACCACACTAAATATTTAGTACTTTTTACAAGAGCAAATTCTGCTTTCAGAACGTAACGAGAGTTATGATTCAAAAAGATATAATTAAAAGAAGATGTTTTTATAAATTCCAAGCACATCTTTTACTCAACGCCTGTTTATATATTTATAAATGTTTTATGTAAATAATTTTGATTTCATAAACATAAATGAAAAAATGTGCTTCAATACAGCTAGAGAAACAACATTGTGAGGTATTTCAGTGGATACACGTACATAAGAAAAGTAAATTTACCCTTACCTCTAAGGGTGTGACGTATGTCATTTAAGGGCGTTAACCGAGTATTGTCTAAAGCTGAGTCTCGTCTTATTGGTCTACATGGATTCCATGTTGAATATAGTTTTACTAATTTTGCAATACTGTATTTGTATGGACTATTGTTTTCCTGGCGATAAAAAGCTAAAATTTACACGATTAGAGAGAACAGAAGGAAGAGAAAAATATATATCAATTAAAGGGAATATCCTGGAAAAGGTAGATGAATTTTGTTGTCTAGCGAGTAAAGTAACAAACAAGATCACAAAAACAGAAGAGGCAGGAAATAGAATGTGGACGAGTGGGTGGTTATTTAATCGGTCGAACAAATATTATAGAATTACAATATTGGCAAGGAATCATAAGTATTGATGTATATCAACTAATCTTATTATATAAACTGGAAACGTGGACATGGACAAAAGTTGATTGCAGGCAACAGGAATGAGATTGTTAAGAGGGATAAAGAAGATTAGCAGAAGAGATAGAATAAGGGACGAAGTAACTAGAGAAAGGTTGAAAGTGATATGCTAAATAGACGGTGGAAAGTAGAATGATACAGTGGATGGACATGTGAAGAGGATAGGAAATAATAGATTGTCGAGTATAGCCCTAGAAAAAGAGGAAAGGGAAGAATTCTAAGAGGAAGGTTGGGAAGGATGTGGAAGGATTTGGAAAGAAGATGAATGTAGAAAAGACAATTGAAGGATAAGAGAGAGAAACAAAAAATGGATACGTAAAAACGGAAACGTCGACGGGTGATGCTGATGAGTAACTTCTTTTCTGAAATATTACAGCTATCAACAGTTTTATTGGATTATAATTTTCTTAAAACTATAGTTGTATTTTATACTGATAAATCATTCGCAAATTTAAGCATTTAAGCTGTTAAAGATAGGTATAATATGTAAATAGTTTTTTAATTAGCATAATACGTGTTGGTACATATACAGTACAAGTTAACGTCACACAACACAAATTTATTACAATATAAGCACAAAATGCACAAATATACTACAATACAAGCACAAAATGCACAGATATTATGGTGATCGACTCCGGTGAACCACGCTCACCTTCCTCAGACCAGAGGGATTCACAAAAGAATCACAAAAGGATTCTTTTGTGAATCCCTCTGGTCTGAGGAAGGTGAGCGTGGTTCACCGGAGTCGATCACCATAATATCTGTGCATTTTGTGCTTGTATTGTAGTATATTTGTGCATTTTGTGCTTATATTGTAATAAATTTGTGTTGTGTGACGTTTACTTGTACTGTTAATATGTAAGTAAAGACCATTCCACAACTTGACAATATGGATGTTCTTGCTAAAAACGTTGTTAAGTTCCCAAATAGCTAAGTTGTTATTTGGGGCCTGAAAAGAAATATAATTTGAAATTTGAGTTTTGTACTCATTGGCTACTTGTTTGTAAGGATTTATGTCACAGTATGTCTTTTCTTTGTTATTTTTCATCAGATTTTTACACAATTATATCATTGGATTTTTATTTAAATGGCCTGAAAACATTATTAATGTAACTTTTAATATTGGTCTAAGAGTTCTTTAGAATTTAAAACTTTAAAAATTGCCGCCAATAAAAAAGTTTGATAAAGGAAAACCAATAATTTTTCTGAAAATGGATGTTTATGCTATAAAGGACAATATAAAAGTCCAGTTTAATACACTCTTTTGTTTTTGATATATAAATTTAAAAGGAAAAAAATTGTGATTTTAAAATAACCTTAAACAATAACCAAGAGACAATATCACAGAGTACAGAAACACCCTGTATATTGTAGGTTATGAAAAATCTTAGATATGGTTAGGTAAGAATATTGAAATTAAAAAAAACAAACTTTTATTAGTTATCAATAAATCATATACTGTATTTAAATGTAGTTTTGTATATGCAATTTAACTACAGTTTATATAAAGATTGGTCACTCATATAGCGTGAGATGTCTTGATATTGGATAATGGTATATCCAGTAAAGCTCGGAACTTTATTAAACAAACAGTAACCCATTATGTACTTTGTTATGTGTCTGCAAGCAGCATGTAGAGGGGGAAGTTCCCAAAACACTCCAACCCTTCTGTCAATTAACAAAATACCAGACTTTGTTAGTCGTTTTAAACTTTACAATCACAGCTTTTAATTTGAAAGACGATTCTACCAGGAGGTTTGAAAAATGTTCGAAAATATAAATTATTCTTCATTCTTGAGTGTTGAGACGTCAATCTTCAAGATATGGGCGAATACGAGAGGCGAATGAGTGTGATGAGTGCAAATGATCAAGTGCAGGTGTAGTCATTGTTAGTAACTAAAGTAGACTTTTCCTAACAAAGAGCTATTTATTACTAGCCCTATAGTCAAGGCATTTAATAAAGGGCCTTAGACTAAGGATATCCTAAGTATATATTACAGTTAAAAGTGTTGGCTATGTATATTAGCTTTATAAATAGTGGCAATATCGCTCCATATTACTGGTTTTTATTATTGCCAGGGCAAAAGTATTAGCTTAACTGTATTTAATAATTAATACTAATAACTAGTTAATACCGACACAGCGTCCGCTCAATGGTTGCCATCAGCGTGGACACTACTAGAGAAGTCTGGGGTGTCCATGTTGGATGGTAGTCAGGGTTCGGATGTTGTGTAGGGAAGAGAACTGAGTGTCAGACTTGTCAGTTAGCTGAAAATCAGACCAACACTACGTGGTTCGGATTCCACGAATAACTGTAGGTCCCATAGTTGCCCTGGCTATTGGGCTATTAATAGATAGTCCTTCCTGAGCTAA
Organism: Stictocephala bisonia; assembly: GCA_035578905.1. Lineage (NCBI taxonomy): Eukaryota > Metazoa > Arthropoda > Insecta > Hemiptera > Membracidae > Stictocephala > Stictocephala bisonia. The sequence continues at coordinate 7,865 of JAQJVL010004962.1, forward strand.
GTCGAACTCAGAGAGTAACAATGTCTACACTCGTTCATCTAAACTCATCACACTCATTCACTCCTCATATTCGCCCATATCTCTACGATCGGCGTCTTAGAGATGAATAAATAAATGAATATTATTAATTAATATCAACGAGAAGTGACAGTTTTTATTCTGACGTTATACATTTAATAGACTACTTTATTTAGAAATAAAAATAAACAGTACATATAAAAAAGTGTTTTCTTTTGGTTCTGTTTTGTATGTGTTTATGTTTTTATTTTGAGACACGATATTGTACTAAAAAATTATATTTTTGTAGTTCTATTAAAATCATTAATAAATCTTAATTGCAACACGATATAAATCACACGACGAACTTCCCCAATGTAAAAGAGGGTGGGACAAATCGTCCAACATGGAAAAGGCGGAAGAACTCTTAATTAAAAGATATTTATCGCCTTGGAAAACGTTGTTTGCGCCAGAGTAACTTTTTTGGAATTGGCTTTTACGTGTAATAAACAGAGACAAGAAATTTTCTTCAACGGTACAATTTCGTATGAAACATTAACGGTTCCATAATTTTATATGATACTTAATTCATTCAATACGCATGAAATACAAACAAATTAAATACAATCACAGAGAAAAGAGAAACAGAGGTCACTTTCTTATGGCCACAGTGAACGCCTGCTTTATAAATAGATAACAACTAATGTACATTTGTATACATAAGTAATAATAATTTCTGCATTAATGCTGAGGATTTGGGGGAGTAAAAGAGGGACTGACAAGGAGGTGGACCTGACATCGCATGGCAAACTGAAGAAATAACGAATCGGAACACTAACTCGACATATATTTAGTGCACTATTGGACAGGACGTCTACTTCTTCCTTCTCTGTTTACTATTGTTTATAAAGTTTTTCTGGAGAAGTATTAACCAAGCATAAACTCTCAATGATTATGTTACTCTTTGCGATATGTTCACACCATTTTGTATCCAAACGAAGCCGTTCTCCTTCCTTTTCACTTTTTGAAACGTATTTGCCTGGCTCCTATCTATGTCTCCTAGCCTCTCATAGATCGATCATATATGTTGTCAATAAATCGATGATTTGGGGCGTCGCGTAGTTTCTGAGTGAGCGTGAATCCAAGATTGACTAAGAAAGGCCTGAAAACCAATCAAATCACTGCACAAATATTCAGTTTAGTATTATTCATATAAGATACATCAAGATAGTTTGTGCGTATTTTAAGTTAATATGAAGGATTACATGAGTCTAGTATGAGTGTGGATGACCTACTAAGGGTGTAGTATTGTTACTAACTAAGGTCGAGTGTTCCTTGAATGAGCCGTTTACTAATATCCCAGTAGCCAGGACAAGTAATGGATCTACAGATTTACATGGAATACGAACCACATAGTATTGGTCTGATCTTTAGATAGTTACAAGCATGATATTCAGTTGTCTGCCCTACACGACATCCAGGTAATGGACACCCCTTAGACTTGTCTTGTAGTGTCCACGTTGAGCAGCTATCGCCTACGACAAACATCACGAAGATTTGACCCCAAGTAGTTAGGTTACACATTGCGTCACTAGTGCTAACTGTATACTGTATGATAATTATGTCAAATCCATCCCCTTCTACATTCTTTACATACAAACTAGCATTCTATGAAATATGAATAACATTGAAGCCAATCTCCCAGCTAAGTATGCTTTAAACCCCATCTGAATAACATTTTAAATTTCATGTACTTTTATCTGCTGTTCGTTATATCCATATTACCCCTCTTAGCCTCTGTTCTATCAAAAGAAGTGTTATTGTTAGTCCATAAAAATAAAGGAAAATCAAAATTTAAATCCACCAACCAACAATACGTAATTCATTATTCACCAAGTTCAGTACAAAAAAAGAACGAATACAATTAAATTAAGTTAATTTAGATTTACAGACATGTTAAAAGTTACGGTTAAACGACAACAAAATTTAATTATATACTTTGAGTATATATTCATCTGTATTGCGATATATGTATTTCCAAATCAATTAATAATTTAGCTCAAATTTGAGTAGAGTAAACAATTTAATTTAATATACATTTTTTTTATTTGTTTTTATTGATATACAAGGTATCCCAAAAGTTCCACTCCCTGTAACTTTTGTACGGAATGAAACAAACTTATATCCTTTGGGGAATAGTTATGTAATGACTAATAATGGTTTTCGCGCTGTATGAGAACTTAACTCCTCAACCTAAAATGGGAGGTTGGGGGGGACAAGTCCAACATTTCAAATACAAACACCCATCAAGTGACACCTCATTTCAAAAGTCTTTATAAGAGAAGAACAATGCCACAAACTAGAGGTCTCCGTCTCAATCCAGTAAAAAACTACAGCCCGTCAAAATATTAACTAAAAATTACATTTAAAATCAATAAAAAAAAACTCTTTTAGGATTAAAGCAGGAATATGTTTGAAAAAGGTTGAGGTAAGACAATAACGTTAAGTTTAATTAATTTAGGTTAAGAATAAGTCCGAACAGATGAGTAAAAAAAAACATTGTTTTTTTATCGTTACTTTATAATAAACCTTTTAATACATTTTTTCGACAGGATGTAGTTTTGTAATGGATTGAGATAGAGACCTCTAGTTTGTGGCATTTTCTTCTTTTATAAAAACCTTTAAAATGATGTGTCACTTGATAGGGGTTTGCATTGGAAATTTTGGACTTGTCCCCCCAACCCCCATTTTAGGTTGAGGAGTTAAGTTCTCATATAGTGCAAAAAGAAATATCATTAGTCATTACACAACTACCACCCAAAGGATATTAGTTTGTTTGATTCCGTTAAATGGTTACAGGGGGGGGGGGGACTTTTGGGACACCTTGTATAAATTTATATTATATACTTAAAAAAGAAAAAATATAAAACGTGTTTAAAGATTAAATTTTATTCTAAATCAAAATTACGAAGATTATACTATCGGGTGTATTTGATACATTATATGTATTTGTGTTAATGCCTGTTGAAAAATGTATTATGACATACAAAAAGAATAAATAAATAAAATTACCATAGCTCGTTATTATTTTTTCACAAATGTTAAAATTAAATTTACGTCATGTTCTATTGTACTTTTCGTGGAATAAATGTTGTGCACCTAACGAAGTTATAAAGATCAATGTAAAAAGCAGCGTTGTAGTAATAATTGAAAATGTACATTCTTGGAAAATCATAGCAAATGTTAAAAGCAATTTTCCCCGTGCTTAATTAACTGATTTCACTGCACGAAATAATTTTGTATTGCTCAGGCTCTCACGGGCAGCCAACCAGTTGAGCATTAATTCAATTGTCTGTACTGATTTATCAAGAAATGTTCACTATACTTTATTTAATGAATGTCCGGAATTGACATGAACGCACTCAGCGGCATTTGAGTGAAGCTCTGACACGCGGTGTTGCCAAGTGTACTGCGTTTGACAGACGACAGACAATAATTACTCTTTCAGGCGGAAATTTGCTTGAAGAGCTTTTATAATTGGTTCAAACAAAAACACAACATAACAATACATAAACAATAGGAAACAATATAAACAACAAGACATTCCACGATTATAATAAGTTTACTTACACCCAGATTCACAATATCAAACAACTATGTTATAAAACAGGTTCTGAAACATAGCAACAACGGAAGACGTAAAGTTGTTACTATGGTGGCGGCTGACTTACATCGTCACGCCATTGGTTGTAGCGTTTCCAAACCCCTCGTAGTTCTAGCATTTTCCGTAAGAACGCTCTGACGTCAAGCTGAGGAATTCAATAAAAAATCGAAAATCAACCAGCGCTGGTCCCAAGAAAACCTTTTACCATAACCACCGTATTTGAACATCTTTGGTTAAATTTGTAAAGTAATGGTAACATTAGACAATTTTACGGAACTGTGCCTGTCTGTGTTATCAAGCTTCATGTTGACCCTTTAAAGCGACCACACAATCTCCAAAGCCTCCCCCATCTCCAAAGCCTTTGAAGCCCTCCCCCCATCTCCCTCTATCTAAGTCACTTCAATACCACACCAGATTCAGTTATTCCACCAAATCTCTTGCTTTGATGCTTAGTTTTTTCTTTTATTCGTGTCAAACATTGATAAAGTGCCAATTAGCTGTTATTAAAAAATTAAATATAAAACATTTGGAGGAAATAATTTTAAAATTACGAATATGTTTGTATTGTAGGCTAGAGAGTTACATTCATATTTACATTTCGGTAATGTGGTGTACATACTGTACACTTTATTTTATTTTAGGTGCCATATGAAAAGTGAAAAAACGAAATTATAAATAATACAAGTAAGATACCTGTGTGATATTGGAAGCATTATTTGTCACTTAGTTAATCTGCTTAAAAAATAAATAATATATCTATACAGGCCGTGATGCTAGGCGTGTAGGAGAGGTGGTGCAAGCGAGATAGTGAATCCCCCACCGTACTTCTTCGTCTATTGTGTACAGTCTGTTCTAAATTTAGTCTTAGATATGATTTAGGTTGGCTGCTATGTTTTGTATAGTTCGCTGTTTGGTACTTTTGTGGATAACGTCAACATAGTTTACTCTGTGAAATTCAGTCATTATAATATGTTTTATTTTATTATTTTACAATGACTTATTCGGTTAAGTGCCATAAGAAAAATGTAAACAATTATTAAATAATAAAAACAAATTTTTATAAGAAATAAAAAAACAACTGTTTTTATGCAATCCGAGATATTTATTTATTAACATTAATGTCGTTGGAGAGGAAAATATACACTACGGTCGGTTTTGTACTAGTTGTCAAATTCTCAGCAAAATTCACTCGAGGCAGTTAGCATATAGCACTTAAAAAGTTAGAACTGAAAGCACATGAAATTAAAAATTGCTTCGGAAAAAGAAATATTTGTAAAAAATAAAAGTTTGCTTGTTGGATAAAAGCCAAGAAAAATATTTATGAAATGTTTTACTTTTAGTTGTTTTATTATTGGGTTCTGAAACATGCACTATTTATTAGAAGAGAAGTCGAGAAGTGATTCAAAGCAGTGGAGATGTGGATTTGGAGAAAGACGGAAAAAATAGAACAGGAATATAGAGTGTGAAGTGAAGAAGTAATGAGGAGAACGGATGAAAAGAGGGGTGTGCTTAAAAACACAAGAGGGAGGAAATCGTATTGGTTAGGACATGTGATGAGAGGAGAGAGTCTGTTGAGAACAGCTTTAGAAGGAAAATTTTAGGGGTAAGAGAGGAAAGGGAAGAAGAATATATTATATGGTGAACAGCCTGAAGATCGGAGGAAAGTATGAGACAACAAAATTACTTGAAACAAAGAGGTTTGGCGGCTGCAGCAGGACCTGCCTGAGAGCAGAACACTTGATAATGAATTAGGGCTGACGTTTGACTTTTAAAATTGATAAGGTTAAACGACTGGTGGAGAGTCGAGTTGGTACCTAGAAAATATAAATGGTAATAATGATTTTTGTTGGGCTATGTATCATATCACCAACTCTACCTATCTATCTAGAAACATCTTAACCTAGAAAGTTCCAAATAGCACATCGCACACACATTGAAATCTAAGATCGTAAGCAATGCTTAGATTTTAATAATATAAGCAATAAGTAACTTAAAATTTAATTGGGGATAATAACGATTGATTAAGATACAATTTAAACCTAACAACTCTTGATGAGTTGACGTAACATACCAAATGTACATAAAAACAATTATGGAGGGGAGTGATAAAAAAATGAAATAACAAGTTACTGTTCTTATTTTCTTAGGTAAATTACTTTTTGTTTACGTCTTTTCATAGCTCACTTCACAGTGTTATTTTCTTATGCACCTTAGAGTGGTAGCTTTTTACGGCTCGTGCCTTTTTACGGTCAATTTACAACTTTTATTTTTTATGGCTAATGTATTTCAGCCATAACATTTTAATAAGTTAACGCATATATTTTAAGGTAAACCCACAACGTATATCTTTGGGGGACATCTACTACGTATATCTCTGAAGTCACCTTCAACGTGCATCTTTCAAGGAACACCTGTAACATGTATCTTTTAAGGCTCACCAACAACGTGTGTATTGTTATGACAAATATATATCGCATATATTTTAAGGATTAACACTAAGGTATGTTCTGATATTGTTCACATACTTACAGTCTATATTTGTATATCGCTTGGAAGTTTTCTTTTTATGGCCACCAGAGAACGTATAATGTTTTGAGTCCATCAGTAATGGAAATCTCGTCAACACACCTCCATAATGTCTATTTATGGTTAAAATATCTCTTTGTGGACTCCGTATACCACAATAAATCTATCTCTACTATACAATTACGTCTTTCTATAGACGCTAGATATAATGTATGTCTCTTTATGGCCATCCATAAGATAGGAAAGAAGCTTTCCTTAAATTGACGGAAACTGAACTTATGGCACGGCAGGCATCTAATGCTCTACTGGATAGGCTTACGCTATTATCTTTATTTGGCAGTTGATTTGTTAAATAAATTTACTAACAATCAACTTTAGGGGCTGTAGTTTATTTTAAATCACACATAAATTACATATTATTGTAGACAGAAATGTAATTATTTTAAATTACTCATTATTGAGCCTTTTGACCTTTTTATTGTATTTGTATTAGTTATTGAAGTGTTGTGACTGGTAGACGACGAAGTGGTCATCCCTTACCGTGGTTTATGGCCTGCTACCCCTGGGTTAAGCCTTCTTTGACCTTATATCTCCACTCTAAATGTTCTATAAGCAGCTTAGAGGCTTAACAAGATTAACATGGGGAAAATATGCCCCACAATTATTTTTACCATACATTTTTACACATGAAGTACTTTATATAGTTATATTGTTATGTCAAATTGATATATTTAAAGACACAAAACAATTTTTTTTCGACACGTTCTTTTGCCATATTTATCAGACGTGTTATACAGGGTGAGGCAGACCACCCGTGCAGCATGTATAGCAGGAAAACGGTTTGGTCTAGTGGCCTAAAACAAAATGCTTTCCCCCTATATTGCATATGGGGAGACCATTAAAAATGTTTTCATCAACCTTTTCGTAAAGAGTGTTGAAAAACTAGGGGCCATGGGTTCGAATCTCAAAATTATCAAATGCAAACCTATGGCAAATAATACATCATTTTAAAGGTCTTGTTGAAAGAAACTCATTGGTGAAAACAAAATTCATTTATCATGACACATTTCAAAATGGCGGCCATTTTTGTGAAAAATATTGACGTTTACGGAATACCCTATAGTTTTCTTACTGTTTGAGATAGGTTCATTCCAATTTCAATTTCTTACTTGCAAAACCTTCAGCTTCACTCTGATATGCCGCATGACTACTTTTATCATTATTTTGATATTGGCCCCCTAATAAGAATTTTGAAAAATTAAAAATTCCCTAAAGTCAAAATTTTTAAATAGCAACATGCATCATGTTGTATGTCATTTTAAAGCGCTTGTTAAGACAAACAAATTTTGCATTACACTTTTTTTTGTATCTCCAGTGGTTTTTGAGAAATAAGCACAAACGTGTTTTTAATAATAATTTTCCCAACTTTTTACGTTACTTTGGCCACTGACATCCAAAAATGAAAGCACTGAGTCAAAATCTAACATTTTAATTGCGTAAATCGAAATAAGGAATTATGTAAGCAAATTTATTTTTTATTAAGATATTTCAATTTGACAAATACAGGCAAAAAGCGTTTTACATTAAGTACTGTGTTTTCATTGCTAATAATACAGATATGGTATTATTACTAATCTGGTATTATTACAATCTGGTTTAAAGCTTATTACTAAGATAATCTTGAAGGGAATATGTGGCAGATGGCCTTTTGGTTCCGGATTTGTATGATTCGCTAAAATTAAGAGACCTTTGTAAAAAACAGAAATCACCATAATTGTAATTTTATAATTTAAAATTGTTTGTTGTATATTTATACTTTAATATTATAAATAAATATAAATAGTTTTTATACACAGTACCATTACTCGCTTCGCATTGTTAGGTACCTTTCACAATCGGCCTTTACTGTTCTGTACAACCAGTTGATACTTTGCTCCTGGGTTACTGCAATTATTATTAATCTTATGATTGTTTAATCAGCTGATTATTTTCAGCTGTTTATAAAATCAGCTGTTCTAGTGCATTATTGTACACTTCATGTTAGTTCCTGAAACAAAACTTATTTTATTTGACAACCACTTTAATTCTCCATTTTACTCCTTATTTTGTCCTTTTATTGTGAATGATAGTTCTGTATTTATTGAAATGCCGTACACAAATGAAGAGGCTTTCCAAATGCTAATGGTGTTAGGCGAATGTTTCCAGAATTACTCAGCTGCTGCGAATCTCTACGCAGAACGTTATCCAGACAGAGAAGTTCAATCACGAATGGCCTTTCAAAGACTTGCTAGTCGTGTGCGTGAAAAAGGACAGGTTCAGCCTGATTTCAATAAAGGAAAAACCCTAGCTAGGCCTGTAAGAAGTGATACGGCACCAGACATTTTGGCAGCGGTTCAACTCAATCCAACTGACTCGTCCAGAAGAATAGCTCTAGATGCGGGTGTGAGTCAAAGGTCAGTGTTGAGAATCTTGAAAGATAACAAAATGCACCCATACAAGATATCATTACACCAAGAACTGCATGGTGATGATAGCCATCGAAGAATGAATTTTTGTTTGTGGGCTAGGGAAATGTTACAACAACGTGAACATTTTTTTCGTAATTTACTGTGGTGTGACGAAGCAACTTTCCGCAGTAATGGTGAAGTGAACCGCCATAATATGAGGTACTGGGCCTATGAGAATCCACACTGGATGCGAGAGGTTGATAACCAGAGATACTGGACTTTGAATACTTGGTGTGGCATCCTTGGTAGAAAAATTATAGGTCCCTTTTTCTTCAGAGAACACCTAGTTGGAGACACTTATAACAACTTTTTGCTAAACCACCTGCCTAACCTATTAATAGATATACCCGACGAAGACATAGAAAATTTGTGGTTCATGAATGATGGGGCACCACCTCACTACGCCAACAACGTCAGATAAACTCTTGATGAACACTATCCTGAAAGGTGGATTGGAAGAGGTGGTCCTGTCAACTACCCTCCAAGATCTCCTGATTTAACTTGTATGGATTTCTACTTGTAGGGTAGGCTGAAAGATTTAGTGTACAAAAGACGACCAACAACAATCGAAGATATGATGCAGAGAATCAGACATGGTATAAATTCTATCAGTGGCGAAGAAGTATTGCGAGCTGTAGATAGCTTCACCTCCAGAATAGATTTATGTATAGAAAATAATGGTTTTCAATTCGAGCACATGTAAACTACAGTAAAGTAAATTCAGTTGGATTCTGGATATTTTTGTACGATACTCTTATTACTTATTAATTTTTTAAGGTTGCAATTATGTTAAAAGTTAGAAAATAAATACAAGAATTTACAAATCTTGTAAAAAATACAAATCGTGTATTTTTTAAGAGACATTAAGAGTAAAAATACCAATTTATATTTTTTTAAATCTGATCATTTTTTAAAATACAAAATGTATGGCCAAAGTAACGTAAAAAGGTGGGAAAATTATTATTAAAAACACATTTGTGCTTATTTCTCAAAAACCACTGGAGATACAAAAAAAAAGTGTAATGCAAAATTTGTTTGTCTTAACAAGCGCTTTAAAATGACATACAACATGATGCATGTTGCTATTTAAAAATTTTGACTTTAGGGAATTTTTAATTTTTCAAAATTCTTATTAGGGGGCCAATATCAAAATAATGATAAAAGTAGTCATGCGGCATATCAGAGTGAAGCTGAAGGTTTTGCAAGTAAGAAATTGAAATTGGAATGAACCTATCTCAAACAGTAAGAAAACTATAGGGTATTCCGTAAACGTCAATATTTTTCACAAAAATGGCTGCCATTTTGAAATGTGTCATGATAAATGAATTTTGTTTTCACCAATGAGTTTCTTTCAACAAGACCTTTAAAATGATGTATTATTTGCCATAGGTTTGCATTTGATAATTTTGAGATTCGAACCCATGGCCCCTAGTTTTTCAACACTCTTTACGAAAAGGTTGATGAAAACATTTTTAATGGACTCCCCATATGCAATATAGGGGGAAAGCATTTTGTTTTAGGCCACTAGACCAAACCGTTCTCCTGCTATACATGCTGCACGGGTGGTCTGCCTCACCCTGTATATAAATTATTATTTTGTTAAATATATTTCAAGAAATTAAGTTGATAGTAGACAATCTGTTTTCAGCGTGGACAGTAATACCGATGGATTTTTGGTGGATGATCAGATAATAAAGAAACAGAGGTCGCATCAAGGAGTGCGATAAATGTGTGTCAAGTTAGTAATGTCGAGTAGTCATTTCTCCAGTTTTGCCAATACCTTGTCTGTCCCTCCCTTATTCTTCGCAAAGATTCATGAATAAATTAGTTAATTGTTATTATAGACGTAAAGGTTGTTATTAATACAAGATGTAATATCGAATAGTTTCCATTAATTCACTACCATAACCCCACAACTTAGGTTAACCTTACATGTCTAAACCTAACCAAATCTTACATAACCTAACCTAACCTAACCTAAGCTTAATCAATGTAGTGGTAGTGAATTAATGAATAAAGTCCGTAATCTCTTTATAACTACCACTGAGGTGTTCGCTGTGGCCATAAGAAAGTGACCTCTGTTCTGTTTTTAGAATTTAAGGGGAATGACGGAGGGATTGACGAGGTTCATCGCATGGTAGACTTGAGAAATAACTATTCGACACACTAAATACACACAAATTCAGCACACTTTCGGATGCGACCTCTGCTTATTTCTTCTCTGTGACCTCGCCAACAATGCTTCTACATTCTAATCTATCTTATGATTAGTTGTACCCATTTTCAATATACCTTTTCCAATGCAATTTCCAAAGCATTGTCACATTGTCCCACAGTAAAAATAAAAAATGTAGCAATAAGATTGTTATTTTAATGCGGATTAATGTTTGGTTCATTTTATTTTCGTTAAATTTGCAGGGATAGATGAATATAACGTGGATTTATCACAAAACACAATACTATTGAATAAAAGTTCGTTTTAGTTTATTTCAATTAAAAGAGAGCAGTGTGATAGGGCTGAAGATACTTTGCCATGTCTGCCTTCTCGGTAACCACCCAATCTCAACGCCTTTGAAGTGACTCCTCATCTTCCCTTTACACTCACCACTACAAACAGCTCACTAGACTCGGTTGAAATTTTGTAAGGATCCTCATGTTTGATAAGTGTATACAGAACCGAAATTATTTTGTAACAGGATGCTACTTAAAAGAAAGTGGTTAATAGATTTTAAGTCGACCAGTTCAGCTATTATAGGAAATATATCCACGCTTTAAAAACCTTTGGAATTCTTCTTTATATAAAATAAACTAAAAGTATGACTTTTCAATGGAAATCTAGTAAAATATTTAATTAAGCTATTCCACTAAGTCTGTATTGAATGATTGTTGATTGAATATAAGTTTTTTTAGTTTAAAACGTTGAGAAAGTTCCTTCTGTATTAGCAACGGATTGAATAAGAGTGACACATTCTTAAGGCAATGGAAAAAATAAGTAAACTTTTAACCTTCCCACAATTACTTTCATCTAATAAATACATTTAATCATTATAAAATATATATACATCAATTTGACTGAGGTAACCTATTAAAAAATTCAAAAAAGTAATATCTTCCGTTTTCCCCCATTTTCACCCCTCCAAAAACGTTTCACTTTTGGTTATATACACTCTTTATTTATTCTTAAGACGTCGATCGTTCAGATAGATTTCGAATGAGTGTGATGACTAGGTCCGACTATTCCTTAGAAAGTGTTATTAATCAACAGCCTAATGACAATTGAACATCCGGTGTTTTATCAGCTAATCCCTTTCAAAATGTACAATGGCTTCCATTGGGATCAAACTGTTACAACCTTAAACTTTTGTAGCTGAAAAAAGGAAATACACCTGATCAAAATAATTAGACAAATGTTTCCGACACAGTTTCTCTTTCCTGGAAAGATAAGTCCGTTTATTTTTTTTTGTAGGCTCGTTGGACAGTCCGCTAACTTTCAGTCCTGCAGTGAACCACAGGAGCGGCAAGTGTGTAAACGTTTCGGCATCATACCGGGAGTAGTACGCGAGTTAGTCGCGTGGCAAGCAACATTTTTAGCTTCAGAGTTACCAACACTCCACTTGTATCTTTAACTTGACTTTAAAAAATTGAGAATTAAAGTTTGAAACATTCATGAATATTTTGGCAGCAATTAGTTTGTACTGTTTTATATTTAGTCGATACACAGAGGAGAAAGAAACAGAGATGACATTCAAAAGTGTGCTGAATCGGTGTCACGATGTTACCTCTTCACTTCAACGTTCTGTAGTTAGTTCTACCAGCACCGTTGTCAGTCGCTCCTCTTATTTCCTCTAAATACTCAAAAATAAACTTATCAGCGTTACTACAGATTTCTAAAGATATACTTTGGTCGTGACATATTTGCAACTGCCACTGAGGAATTCGCTGGAGCCATAAGAAAATAACCTGTGCTTGGTTTTTTTTCTTTGCGGTTCATAATAATACTAATTTAATGTAAAAAAAAAAAAAAAAAACATGAAGTGTCTGTAAAAACTAGGGGGGAGGGGAGTATCTCCCGAATGAATACCGAAGGCCTACAAATACATCATAAGGATAATTTATCACAGAGAATATTTCCAGAAATAATGTATTGTTCTGGGAGAAATGAAAAAAATAAGGAAGGATGTAAATAGGTTATTTTATATAAAACAATAAGTATGAATAATTAATCAGCGTTTCTTAGAAGAGAAGAAAGAATAAACGCCTTAATCCTAAATATGGTTTAAAAAGAGTTAACAGCTGTTTTCAGTTGTACATTTATCCAGTGCAAACATTTCGAATATGCATTATATACGTTTCAAATAAAAAAACCAGACCTTGAATTACGTTATAGTTGAAACAAGGTTTGTTTCAATTATAACGCTTTGTTTCAAAGGATTAAAATAAATCCTATAATTCTTTTACTAATTAATCTTTACGAATAATGAAATGTTTTTATTTTGAGTTCTTATTTACTAGATCAGAAACTTGATAACGTGTATTCATGATTTGTAGTGTTAAATATATGGGTATTTGTTAGTATCAGCCAGAAATAATATAAATATTTCTTAATAAATATTTTGAAAAGTGCTAGAATTCTTAATATGAATTATTTTCATCCAGCCAGTTTGCTTGTTGAAGAATTAAATCTGTCAATCGTGGGTGCGGGAGTTTGTTACTCACCCCTAAACTGAAGGCATCAAACAAAATGTAGATCTAGCGTTCAGTTTGTCATAGGACAGTTAATTAATGTGACGGCGCACACCCGTGATTCAGATACGGCCGCGTGTTGCGGGCTTTGCCTCATTACTTTTGAATGCGTTTTATTACACGTACAGTATACCTTTCTGCATTTTTATGTATTACTAAAACTACTTTAGATTGCTAACCACTTAACTCACATATTTGTATTACCAAAATATACGACTCTACTTGTTTTAGATCCATCAAATCCCCGTCATTTGATTCGTTCATTAATTTCAAATATCAATATTTGCTTTCTACGACATAATCTAACATAATTTTTATAGTTAGAAATACTATAATGTACTAAATATTGTGTATTATAATTGGATATATACTAAATTGATATTTGATCAAGTTTGAATAAACCTTTATGCTACTAGAAAACAAGTGCGTGCGTGCGTGTGTGTGTAAAAATAATCTCAATAAAAATTTCAAGATTACGTTTTAAATATATAAAATAGCATTTCAATTATATGCAAGCCTAAGCTTTCTCCATACAATACTATACAATTTAGGAAATCATTCTGCATACTAACGTAAGAAAATATTCATTGCATTTTAAGGACATATATTTTTCAAAACGTCCCTAATTTTGTTTAAACTATTATTTTTCTATTAAAAAGAATAAATCATTAAAAAACTGTTTGAACGTTCGTAAATTAGTTTTTAGTAAACTGTTAGAAGCTTTCCACTTAAGTTAGATAACCGATTTGATCCTGATATGCCGGTAACGTTGGCCAAAGAGGGAGGAATGTGTGAGAGTGACTTCAAAGGCATAGTTACTGTAACATTCTGGCATGAAAGTGATACTGATAATTACAGAACCATCATACTTTTCCTAAATATATGAACAAAATTACATTTACAAAATTTATAAACGCGTGCTTCGTTTATAACATATTCAATATTATTTTTTTCTTTTAAACCTTGACTACTTTGACTTATTTGAAACTCAGAAATTCTTTTCAATATTATTCGTTACTCGTCACCAATATTCGATTACTGTGAATACAGTGTTTGTCTCACCCTGAAGATGGCCACTGTAATGTGGCCGAAACGTTGGCGATGTTTGTACATGATGTACATAGCCCAGTGGTGCGGTCAAGCCCCGAAGACCAAGATTTTGTTAGTAGTATTAGTATAACTATCTGCTAACTATTAGTATAACTAACGCCGATATCAACCATTTCAATTATAACTTGAGAATACTGGACGAAAGACGGTGCTGGAGAATTCCAGTAAATTACAAAACGTTTATTGGATACCATTTAAGCCCGAGAAATTTAAATCCAAAGCTGGATGAACATTAATTGTTAAGAATAAAAACGCTCGAAATTACAACACTAACGTGTGCTGTGCTCTGCAAATATAATTTAAGATAACTGTTTTCCCATAACAACTAACGTTCCAATTATGTTTCTTCGTCTAGCACAGCTATACAATAATATCGACATATACATTACATAACCTATTTTATTATATTTACATGGTGAATATTCTTGTTGTTTTCAAAAGATCCGAAATTAATTTGATTCATATTTTATAAAATGGTTTACTTGCGTAAAACTTTTGAAACCACCATATAATTTGAACGATATCTATTATTCAGTATCAGAAAATCATAAATAGAGTTAAAGAGCTTGTAGTATGAGGCTGTACAAAAAAATCTAAAAACAAATTACAATTACTAAATAATAATAATTCAACTAAGAAGAAGTTAACAGAAACCAATAAACATTAATGATATTATAATCGAAGTATAATAGATCTCTACACTTCAAAATTTTATTCTATACTATAAACTTTGAAATATTTAGTGTGCTATTTTGAAAATACTTATTAGACTTCTAGTCTAGTTTGATAAATAATGCAGTGCTGCACAGCTAAAAGTCGTCTATTTTAATCCTTTGAAACAAAAAGACAAAATAGTTCCTTTTGAAAAGTAGCTTTATAAAATATATTTACTAAACAATTTTAATGTTGCAATTTAACATTAATTCTCATTTGAAAATATATTCAGTCTTTAATATTAGATATTTATTTACAGCGTCGTAGGAATTAACAGCACTTAAAACTCGTTTACGACAGATTTCGCTTACTATTTATAAGGAACCATCACAAATACGTAACACTAATTTCAGTTATGTTTTTTGTAGGAAATGCTGGAATATTTAAGTTTCTGTTTTTAAAATTCTGAACTTTTGAATCTCGTGGGTTGTATAGATTTTACTAAATATGTCTATGTAAGTCGTACTTAATAAGTGTTACGCTCTTAACCAAGAAAATCCACAATTAACAAAAAAAACTATATGCAATAGAAAAGAAAAAAAATCAATTTTCGTTCTGAAATCTCCGATGTAGAAAGCAAATTGATCAGTGATTCGTGGAGGTTACTCAGGTAAGGTAGGACTAAACTCCCCGTAAGAATCTATTTAATGTTTGAATTTTTTTGAAGCGTTTGCTATGACATTGTTTTACAAACCATATGTTTCTACTTTTTGTTAAGTTAGCCTTGTATAATTTTAGTTTTACAATGTTATATTACAATTTATTAATTATTGTTATTTTTTTGTATTTCAACACCATTAATGAATGTATTTTTATCTCATGAATTTGAAGATAGGTATTTTTTAATTTTTTCGTATATTTTTAGGACCACAATTACATATTTTTTACTGTATTAACTTTCTTTTGCTTGCTCGTATAATTTGGTTCGTAAAACGTAATGCTCTGATTACCTGTAAACCAGAAACGTTGGGAAAATCTAAGTTGTAAAACCATTCATCGGCTGCTTAACATACATAACGTTTATTTGATCCTATAAAGTAGAGTTTCAATATTTATATAGAAAAAAATAACTTTTTAATCGAAATCACCGTTATTTTAACTAAGCAATGAATGGTACAGTTTCGTCTTTTATGTGTATAGGGCAGCTCCTTATACACGTGATGTTGGAGAGTTATGGCTTAGGAGTGGGGATAAGCCTCCTTTAGCCTTTGGCGTATGACTTACTTCACTGGAGTTAAGCCTGCTTCGCCTCTTATACCTCAGGCTATATAGGCTATAAGCTGCTTAGGAGGCTGATCAAGAAAGAGGGGTGACCTAATATTCCACTGAATTTAAAGATTTTACCTTTTGGGTTTCTTAAGTAAATATTATTTATGTGGTTAAACTATTTAGTTTAAATAAGTCCATGTGAGGCACATACAAATTTTGTACGTGCTTTTTAATGCTAAATGTTTGTTAAAACATGTATTTTATTAAATTAAACCCGTAAAATACATAGCTTCAAAATGCTAATGCACAAAATATTTACCAGAAGGAAAATGGCGTAGTTATGCTGTCTATTGTGAATATTTTTACGCTATAATTGATTTTACTGACTTAAATGATTTATGATCATTATTATAAAAAATAATACAAATTTATTTAAGCGAATAAAGATAGTGTTGAGATATACGACACAGTAAGGATTTCAAATAAAGGACGTGTTAAAATATCAATTTAATTGCAATCTTACTGGAAGTTTTTAAATATTCAGTCACCAGTTAACACAAGCATACAGGCCTTTGCACGAACTTTATTAAATGGGCGAACAACGTACCGTTAGTTCAGTTGGCGATTCGAATTCTAGACCTTAAATTCCGCAATACGAAGTCTTAAGAGCGTTCATTCAGGTTCCCAGTTAGCGCTCCAAGGAATCAAATTCTAGATTATGCAAAACTGTCGCAACTAGTAGCAAAGGTTTGCCTCACTAACGACCTTGCAACGTTTTCCCCTCCCCCTGTCTCATCTTATAACGACTGCCCCATTTCGTAAATCGTACAAAAGTACATAAGTCGCACATTTGTAACAATTAGTTTTGTTGTACAATTAATCCACTCTTCCCCTAATTCAGCCAGAGATAAGTGTACACATTCCAAATAAACATATGTAAAGATGTATTTTTTAGAAAAAAATAACTGGTTACTCTTAAAAAGATTTTTTTTAGTTTTACATTACTCTAGGTTGGTAAGTGCCCTTTGTCCACTACAACTTCAAACTTTAAATAAAACATATTGCAGGGTTCCTTGGTTAGTTTTGTACAAAAACAGGCCAAATCAGCCATTTTAGTTCTCCATCTCCATAAACATCTCTTTATTTCCATAGGTAATTTATTACTTATAAGGAAAATAAGACTTTTAATTATGAACGTAGTTCCACTGGGCCACCACACCGCAAACTTAAGTAAGTCTTCAAGTTAGGACATACTTTTATTAAAGCTAACTAGACTTTAAAATAGAATAATATTTGAACAGTTACATAATTCATGGTGGATTCATAAGATTCTGCTCGCCGTTTAGTGGGCTAATGTGTGGAAAACCCTTTCCGGTTCAACTTTGCAGTATCACATTTTTAAAGGTTTATGCTAAAGACACTACCAAGCACTGTTTTGTATTCCAAGCGTGGCAAAGCGCTCTGTGGCCTGGATCCCGAGGATTGTGATGTGGCGACGCGTGTGTCGGAATAAAACATCCAGTAGTACTTATCCAGGAGCCTTCAGTCATAGGAGGTTTAAATTAAAAAAGCCCCCTTTTATAAAAAAAGGTGAATAACGTTAGCTCTTGTATGATTTTAGAAAGTTAATTTTTGTAAGAAATAAACTAATTATAAATATATCCAGTGCAAGTACGTAATAAAATTGACAGAGCTTAAATAAACATGTTAAATGTCTTAAAACGTCAATTGTTCATCGCCTTCTCATAAGTTATGTTTTAAAGAACAAATAAAAATTCCCTCCTCTTAAATCGATAAAAAATCAATGAAAATAAATTTTGTACTAAGGCCAAAACTAGAAAATCACTTCACCATTTGTTAAAAGTAATCTAAATCTAAAAATAGTAAAAAAATTATAAAATAAATCTTTTCGGTTAGTAAAAACGAAGGAGAAAATATAAATACATAGAATAAATCAAATAATAATAGTGTATAAAGAATCAATACAAATATATTGATGAAATAAATAAATACATTTCTCTCCGTTACATCTTGATGATTACATTCAATGCAAATAACTGTAAAACTGTAGTTAAAAATTATTTAATGTACAGTACTTTAAACGATTTTTTGGATATTTCTTTTTGATTTTAATGAAATTTAGTAAAGAAACCCTTTAACTACCATTAATGTTGTCCAGGCTTGCCAACCTTATGTCTTTAACATTTTAAGCAACTTTATACACTCTTAGACATGTGATTTTACTTTTGATAAAAATTCAGTTCAATATATAGTTTGTGTTAGCTAAATTTATGGTGAGCACATTTTTTGAACTTGAACTGGAATGCATTTACAATTAGGTTTAATTTGTTTTGGTATAAATTTTGTTATTATTCCTCATTGCATCTGAACCATATTTCTCACTCACTCAAACACACTGCTACAACTATATTCATATCTTATCCCAGCTATAAAAAGTCTGTAAAAGTCACCATTGACTCTTCCTAAATACGTACTCACTACATTTATTACTTTAGACGCGATCGTAGAGATATGGACGATTATGAGGGTTGAATGAGTGTGATGAGTGAAGATGAATGAATCTAGCCATTGGTTTTGATATCGACTGCTCCTTAGAAAAGGCATTTTATTAATCTAAGGGACCTAAAGCTTTACGTGGAATCCGAACCACGTAGTGTTGGTCTGAAATTCGGCTAATTGACATGCTTGATGCTCAGTTCTCTTCCCCGCACAACATCCGGACCCACACTGCCACCCAACATGGACACTCCAGACTTCTCTGGTAGTGTCCACATTGATAGCAACCATTGAGCGGACGCCGTGCGGTATTAAGAGGACTGAGCATGGAACATGTCATCTACATTCTCCACAGCACTTTGTCCCCAAGTAGATTTGCCACTACTAGTAGTGCCGACATTTAATTGGTTTTTGACTTCTATACGTAAACACGTCTCTCCTTGGCCCTGCTACGTTTCAACCCCTAAACGTTCCGCACATCCATCATGATTTAAAACATTTCACAATGAGTCACAAACTCAATGTAAAATCTATCTTCACACTTGAAAATTTACTTAACAATATTTGGTAAAATATGTTTCTAAATGAATAATCTAACCAACAGATTACTGTTGAAAAATATTAAAATCATATAACAAAGGTCAGTTAAATGTTATATTAAGTTAGATGAATTTAGTTTTAGTATATTACATTGATGTTACCGAAAGATAGTTGAGAATAAGTGTGGTGGCATTTTTGGGGTTTTATGTTCTATGAGTGTGAACTGCTTCAACTTGTCTCCATTTAGCTAATGGGCAAAACTGTCGTCCCTCCCCAATTGCCGGTAAAGAGGATTCAGTCATAATTCCTGTGTATTTTTGGTCCTGTAGGTTTCTAAACTTTTTGGAATGCAAACAGTTTTGAAACCTACAGTCTGTTAAATAACGTTACAACACAAAGTATCTATATGCAAAACTAAATAAATAAACTGTACAAAGTATTTACATTTAGTACAACATGCAGCAGCGTAAAGATGCAATTCAAAAAATCTTTACCTAAACCATTAAGGGTTGTGGAGATTGTAGGCGATAGGTTCTATGCTGGGTACTCTTCACACCAAAATGGCGTCCGCTTAATGGTTGATATCAGCGTGGACACTACTAGGGATGTCTGGGGTGTCTGTGTTGGCTGGTAGTCAATATGTGAGTGTTGTGTAGGGAAGATGACTGAGTATCATGCTTGTCATTAGCTGAGAATCAGACCAATACTACTGTACGTGGTTCGAATTACAGGTAAAGCTGAAGATTATTTAGTTGTCATGCCTGTTGAGTTAATAATGGCTCTTTCTAAGGAACGGCTGACCTTAACTAGTAACAATGACTACACTTGTTTATATACAATCATCAGACTAATTTACCCATATCTCGACGATCGGTGGCTTACTAATGATAATGAGGTATAACTATTTAATTAAAATTCAATTAGTGTCAAACAATTTCTTTGCGTAGTACTCAATGTAGTCTTTATATAAATCATTTAACAAATTAATAACACAATTTTGAGTCGGTGAATAGATATTTTATATACTAAAGATTTTAGAATCCTTTTTCAGTTTATTTACTTTAACAATGAGTTGTGGTATTTTCAAAAACGAGATAAATTTGTTCAGAAATGGGAAATAATGAAATAAAAATATACGAAAGGAAAAGACATTTTTTGTATAACCTTGTATTGTTGTTTTGTAAAATCATAACTATTTTAAAACCGGTTATTTAAATTACTGTTGTAACAGCTCTAACCTAAATATGTAGTGGTTGGAGGTTGCTTAAACATGTTTATAGTAATAAAGAAGTGTACATATTTGAGGCTACATGTGTTGTTCTAAGTGAAACAGAGATGTAAGACTAATCTGACTAGGTAGACGATATCTGGTCGAGTATGGCGCATTGCAGATAAGAGTGGAGTAAGATTCTTTACAACTGAATTATTGTAAATTATTTATTTAATTATTACATAAGCTTCTGAGAATGAAATATTTATGGAAACGTAGAACGTTAAGTTATATTTATAAGCAAGTATATATGACATCGTATATTTTATTTTAAATGTATTGTGTACCCCTTTATAAGCACGCCAGAATAAAGGAGTAAAACAGACACATAAAAGGCCCGTTCTCAGGGAAACGACCGTATCTGATCAAAGGCGTCAGATTTTTCCTCTCTTTCGCTTCCATAACAATAAGACAACCTTTTAAAGTAAACAAGGTATAAATATAAAGCCGGGCCATTTGCTCTCATGAAATTTTTCCTAAAGTAAAATGAAAAAAAATCCAAAAGGAGTAACTATTCGACTCTGGATTGAAAATGTTTTATTAATTTCTGAAGAAAAAGACGATAGTACATTTGTAGAGCTATTTAAATTTTTAATCTCTAGTAGGCTGAATGGGCCAAGCAGTCTAAGGTGTCAGGACCTTGAGCCTGGTTAGAGATAGCGCAGTTCGAATCCGGCCTGGACTAGACGTTTTTATCAGTAATATTCACCTTCTACTGTACTAGTTCTCGCCCGTACTCTGTCCCAAAAGTTCCCCGCACAGATCAATAGTCTATAGGGAATGGGCAGAGTGAGAATACGAAGGAAATTGGCTTATTTATATATATATATATATATATATATATATATATATATATATATATATATATATATATATATATATATACTATATATATAAAACCATTTCATATTTAATCTTAAAGCAGTTTTTTTATACTGTTAATTTGAAAGCCTTTCCAGTTTCCCTACATTTTAAATATACTTACTGTCGTATTATAATATATAAAACTTAGCGGTCTCTTATAAGACAAATATCTTTATGTATGTGTTTACAATGCTATTTTATTTATGTTGCAGTGCACAAATACATAGAAATTTTCCTCATCTGCAGGAATCAGGAAAAAGTTAAAAACCTTTTTACGCTTTACACAGTTTAGACGCATTGTTTTATCAGCCTTGTGGCATGAAAGTGTTTGTATAGATTTTTATCATACAATTAATTACTAAATAATCAGTAAAAATAAAACAAGAGATTCATATCTGCGTTATTTAAAATATTTTGCATAATATTTGCACGTGCCTTACTTCAGAGAATCGAAAACGAGCCTTGTATTATTTTATGTCTGTCAGTAACGCTTCCCCACGGGGAAATGAGAATACCGCTTGTTATGAAACTTTGTATCATACTTATATACAAGCCTGAGAAGGTTTTAGGCAGTTTGGATCTTTGGTACTCACCTCAGCGCTCCACCCCTACCACCTCAGTGCTCCACCCCCACCACCTCAGTGCTCCACCCCCACCACCTCAGATACGTTCGTAATAAGAACAAGATTTGTGCTTTAACAAATCTTAAAAGTTGTAAAATTATATTGTAAGAAATGGAATTGCATCTAAAAATTTTTAAAATGTTAGCTATTTTGGCAGAGATAAATAAACTTTTTTTATAATTTTTTTTTCAGTATTGAAGAATGCTAGTTTAAAATCGGAAAATAGAAAATGGTCCTCATAATACGAACGATAATTTTCATGAATCTATATGTTTTTTATTATTTGATTTTAGATTTTAAATTCTTTAAGAATGATTTTACAAAATAATAATTTGATTAACATAATAAATTATTGTGTTTTTATTCATTAATCTTTTGTGAATTAAAACATTTACTGAATAAATTTGTAATTTTCTTATTTTTAAGTATGATTTTGTTCATCATTGTAATGTTATTAAGATTTATTTCTATACACTTTTTGTGACAGAAATACAACTGATATTGGAAACTAATTTAATAGTCATGAATATATTTTTATTTAAACATATTTTTAAGTCTCCAATTACTAAGAAAAATATGATTTTAAAATAACAATTTAATAATAATAAATTATTGTTATTAAGGCAAAAGGTAGTATATTTAATATTAAGGGGTATATTTTACATTTCATACTTATAGTTTTTGTTAAATAGCCTAAGTAAAGTGCAGTTTGTATTTGAACGAAAGCCAGGTTTTGTCAAGCTATATGTAGCATCATAAGATATTGTTCATTGCAAACGTTCCTCACTCTTAGAATATGTTCTTAATTCTTAGAACACGGGATTCTTTTAAGAACATGTTCTTCATTTCAAATTATAGTCCTCATTCTTAGAACATGCCTATTTTTAGGAGCACGCTCTTCATTCTAAAAGATAGGCCATATTCTTAGGGAAAGTTATTAATTATTATGAAATTGCCACCTATTAAGACCAAGTTCTTCACTCTAACACAGGTCCTTATTTTAAGGATATGTTCTTCAACCTAAAATATTTCCTTTATTATTGACACGTGCGTTTCATTCTTAGAACAAATAGCCTCTTTTGAAGACAATATCTTTCTTATACGTATGTGCGAATGAATACTTTTTACTAAGTGACAAGACAAACAAATTTGACCATAAACATAAAGGAATGAAGACTTTTTACTAAGTCACAAGAAAAACACTTTGTTCATAAACATGGAGCTACAAGAAAATCACAAGTTGTGATGACTGTTCGGGGGTTTAGTCATTAGAGAAGAAGAAGAAGAATATAAGACCGGAGTAGCTGAGTAGTGAGTAGTTGACATTTACATCTAACGTTGGGAGAGGAGTTCCATGTATCGAGTGGATTTGGAACAAGGGGTAGTAACAAGGATTTATTTATATAAGTAAAATATAAAATTACTCTCAACAATCCCATGCTACCATAATATTCGAGATAGATTATCGATCTTTGAAATACGACAACTTCAAAGTCGAATTTAAAGACTCCAATCGACAGTCACATGACAGTTCCTTTGCCAAGGGGTGTGACGAGAGTGCTAGTGGGGTGAGTGGGCGGGACGACGCCGAGTTACAACGCGACGCCAGTCCGTCTCCGCTTGGCGTCAAAACAGGGCTGTTTCGACTTGAGTTGTTGGTTTCTCGGTCACGTGAGATTCGCACATCGTCCGTTTCCGTATACAGTGAAAGAAGCGTTTTTCAGTAATACGTACGTTGTTTTCAATAAAAAAAGAAAACCCTAATTTTTTATGTTTTTAATGTTTTTAAGATTCTATGGATTTGTAACGTTTTAATAATATCAAGTTGAAGACATAAGTATTTAGTCATAGGTTGTTTGTTTTTATTGAAATTGTTGTTATGGATTAAAATAGCAACAATAATGGATAAAAGGTAAGTCTTCTATAAACATAAGCTAAAACGGTTTCATATAGAAATGTTATACTTAGATAAATTATTATTAGTTAAATTAATTTACTTACTTCAGTTCAACGCCAGAGTAAATTTTTTTCCAGCCAAAACATGAATGGTTACATTTTTATATGATTTCTTTACATGGAGGAGTAAAAACAGATTACAATGAGAGGAAGGGAAACAGGAATAAATGTATCCATAAAATAAAAAAGTAATATAATTAAAATATATTACCCACTAAAAATATTACATTGGTTATGGCATGAAAGGGATAATGTTGTTTTGAATAAACGAGATTGTTATGGATACATATTTAACTTTTATAATGATTGGCAATTTTTATTCGGCTTGCTAAAGAAAAATGTAATATAAATATTTGATAGAGGTACATGTGGGAAAATGAGTAAAGAAAATGTCTTTTATTGCCTTAGACAACATATGCATGTATTGGAAAGCGTCAAAACACGTGAAAATAATTACATGATAAAAACTGAAATCAGATTTTCACAAGAGTTATAAAATATATATATAAAAGCTAAAATCAGTTTTGTTTACATATTTATCAATAAAGCAGTATAAAATATTTATAAAACCATCTACTGGTGTTCGAGAGCAAAATATTGAACACCGTAAAAAGTCTTGTCAGTAAGGAGTTCTATTGGGCTTTTAAAATTTTTTTTGAGGGTCATTTCTACTTTGAAGCCAGCAGTAAGGCATTGCAAAGTTTGATGTAGTTATAGGAAATGCTACTTTAGAAGTAGGAAAAACTACCCATATGTTTTTTAAATGGGAAGTTCAATCGGAGTTTGAGTGATTGTGCAGAGGGAAGCCATTTCAGAAAATCCCCGAAAAATTCTTCTTGGCAATTATAAGGGCTTCAAATATATACAAACATGAAAAAGTATGGATTTTATGATGGCGAAGGTTGACTTACAAGATTCTCTCCATTTGAGGCTGAAAATGATCCATATGCTCCCCCCTCCCCAAACTCCAAATGAGAACATCATACCTGAGGTGTGTGTAACATTTGATAGATAAAGGAATACAAATTCACAACAGTTTTGGGTTGACACACTAGCAAAATAACAATAACCACCAAATGTTATTTTTATTCATTCCAGGATGAGTTTGTGAAGTTATTGGATTCATGATTGATATCTGCAAGAGTGCCTTGACAGCACATTGCCGTTTCACAAACACTCCATTCTGATGACAGCTTCCATCAACTTCAAACTCTAGGTTTCTCTTAGTTTTAGCTGTTTCAACATCAAACTAGAATAGGTTTTATAACTTTGAAGATAAGGATAAAGGCGACTCTTATAACATACGAACTAGTATTAACAATGAAGTCAATGGTATCTCCTTTTGTTGAGTACTGTAAATTAAAATATAATTTTATGAAGATAATGTTTTAAAATTGATATCAAACGTGTGTTATTTAGTGGGTTAGGTTGAATTCAGTTTATTATTGCTGAACAATGTATATACACGTTTTTTGTTCCATATTGGTTTTTAATTTTAATGGGGCTATTAAAAATAAATATACATTTTACTGCAGAAAACACGTCACAACAACTTTTCGATGAATTTGATTTAAATTACTTGTTTTTGTTTACAGAAATTAGTTATCTTATTTTATTTAGTACCAAATTTTTCTTCTTTCCTTTTTCGATGGATTAAATTATAATTTGCGTACTTATCATATTATCTGAATTATTATTTTATATATAAATAAAAATATTAACTAGTTTCTGGTAAACTATATATAGTTATTTTATGAGTATTAATTCAGTATGTTTATTTATTTATTATTATCATGATTATTATATGTATAAAATAGTTCACATTAGGGCTACTATTTTAATAAAATCAACGATAAATATAATAAAGTACCCTTTTATTCATTTTTTATAAAAAAATATGACTAGTTTCGGCCCATCTTCAGATAGTAAATAATTATTTACTATCTGAAGATGGCCTAAGAGCCGAAACTAGTCATATTTTTTTATAAAAAATGAATAAAAGGGTACTTTATTATATTTATCGTTGATTTTATCATGATTATTATATATAGTTATTTTATGAGTATTAATTCAGTATGTTTATTTATTTATTATTATCATGATTATTATTTTTTATGTAAAGATATAAATTAATATGAGTTGTTCTTATTTTCTTAAACATTGTATTGTATATGTACTGATAAATAACTTTAAAGCAACCAGTACTTTAATGAAATTCGGAAAACATCTTAACAATAGGAAGTTCGTAAAAAGAATTTTGATCCGTTAGTCTAATATAAACAATTATAAACATACTAGCTGTACCCGCCCGCTTCGCCGGTCATAATATTGAGTTTTGATTGTATCATTGAAATGTGCAGCAACCTTTCAGTTTACATAGTATCCAATTTACAACAGCTGATGTTTTGTGTAGTTTACTACTGTACTCAATTATTTTTAATTTTGAAAGTTTTGCCTACCACAATTTTATTCCATTTGTTTTTATTTAACAGCTGTTAATCAAATAAATCAATCAATTAATATAGCTTCACAAGAAATCAAAACATAAAAATATAAACAATATAATTTTGACATATTTAAAACCCACAGCTGATATTCTTTTTATATTTGACTTATTATACCTTCATGCATCCTGCTATTTGATTAACATCGAAACTTTAGAAGTCCAAGGGATGGAGCCCTGAGGGATTAAAGTAACGGGAATAGGACAGAAACCTTCCCTGGAGTATATAGAACAACTTCCCCAAGTTTCATGGCGATCGGCTGGACGGTTTGGTAGCGCATAAAGGACAGACAGACAAACAAACATACATTGGATTTTATACAGGGTGAGGCAGACCACCCGTGCAGCATGTATAGCAGGAAAACGGTTTGGTCTAGTGGCCCAAAACAAAATGCTTTCCCCCTATATTGCATATGGGGAGTCCATTAAAAATGTTTTCATCAACCTTTTCGTAAAGAGTGTTGAAAAACTAGGGGCCATGGGTTCGAATCTCAAAATTATCAAATGCAAACCTATGGCAAATAATACATCATTTTAAAGGTCTTGTTGAAAGAAACTCATTGGTGAAAACAAAATTCATTTATCATGACACATTTCAAAATGGCGGCCATTTTTGTGAAAAATATTGACGTTTACGGAATACCCTATAGTTTTCTTACTGTTTGAGATAGGTTCATTCCAATTTCAATTTCTTACTTGCAAAACCTTCAGCTTCACTATGATATGCCGCATGACTACTTTTATCATTATTTTGATATTGGCCCCCTAATAAGAATTTTGAAAAATTAAAAATTCCCTAAAGTCAAAATTTTTAAATAGCAACATGCATCATGTTGTATGTCATTTTAAAGCGCTTGTTAAGACAAACAAATTTGCATTACACTTTTTTTGTATCTCCAGTGGTTTTTGAGAAATAAACACAAACGTGTTTTTAATAATAATTTTCCCACCTTTTTACGTTACTTTGGCCATACATTTTGTATTTTAAAAAATGATCAGATTTAAAAAAATATAAATTGGTATTTTTAATCTTAATGTCTCTTAAAAAATACACGATTTGTATTTTTTACAAGATTTGTAAATTCTTGTATTTATTTTCTAACTTTTAACATAATTGCAACCTTAAAAAATTAATAAGTAATAAGAGTATCGTACAAAAATATCCAGAATCCAACTGAATTTACTTTACTGTAGTTTACATGTGCTCGAATTGAAAACCATTATTTTCTATACATAAATCTATTCTGGAGGTGAAGCTATCTACAGCTCGCAATACTTCTTCGCCACTGATAGAATTTATACCATGTCTGATTCTCTGCATCATATCTTCGATTGTTGTTGGTCGTCTTTTGTACACTAAATCTTTCAGCCTACCCTACAAGTAGAAATCCATACAAGTTAAATCAGGAGATCTTGGAGGGTAGTTGACAGGACCACCTCTTCCAATCCACCTTTCAGGATAGTGTTCATCAAGAGTTTATCTGACGTTGTTGGCGTAGTGAGGTGGTGCCCCATCATTCATGAACCACAAATTTTCTATGTCTTCGTCGGGTATATCTATTAATAGGTTAGGCAGGTGGTTTAGCAAAAAAAAAAGTTTTTTATAAGTGTTTTTCCAAAATTTGGTGTTCCCCTGAAGGGAAAAAAAAAAACCATTTAATTTTTTTTTACCCAAGGGGGGCCCCCCAAAAGGGATTCAAAGTCCCCGGGTTTTTTCTGGTTTTCAACCTCTGCAAACCCAGGGGGGTATTCTCATTTTGGGGCCCGTACCCCATATTAAAGGCGGGTTTAAATTTTCCCCAATTTTAATTGGGGGAAAAAATTTTCTTTTGGGCCCAACCCAAAAGTAAAAAACGAAAAAAAAAAATTTTACGGTTTTTTGTTTCCCTTTTCCCCTTTGCCCAAAAAAAAAAAAAAATTTTTAAATTTTTCGATGGCCCATCATTCCCCCCATTTTTTCAGTTTTTTTGGTGTTAAAGGGCTCTTGTATGGGGGGGCAATTTTTTTTATCTTTCAAGATTCCCCCAAAAAAACGGGGGCCCTTTTTACCCCACCCCGCATCTAAGCCCAAATTTTTCTGGACGAGGGGCCCGTTGGATTGAGTTGGGAAAAAAACCCCTGCCAAAAAAGTTTTGGTGCCCCATCACTTCCCTTACAGGCCTTTTGGGTTTGGGTTTTTCCCCTTTTTTGAAAAACAGGGGCTGAAAACCCGTTTCCCTTTTTTACGGGCCCCACACGGGTAGCCCAAATCTTTTGGGAAAAAAGGGAAATTCCTTTATTGAAGTTTTTATTTTCGGATTAAAAGTTCTGCGGGAGAAGGGTTCGCACAGTGGGGGTTTTTTCTGGAAAAAAATTCGCCTAACATCCCCTTAGATTTTGGAAAAACCTCCCTTTATTTGTTTTTTCGGGGGATTTCAATTTTAAAAACAAACTTTTCAAATTTACAATTAAAAAAAAAAAAATAAGGGTAAAATGGGGGGGGTTAAAATGGTTGTCAAAATTTAAAAAAAAGTTTTGTTTCAGGGAAATAAAAAATGAAAAATGTACCCAATTTAAAGCACAAAAACAGGGTGATTTTATAAACCGCTGAAAAAAAAATCAGCTGTTTTTAAAAAATATTTTAAAATTAATAAAAAAATTGCAGTAACCCCGGAGAAAAAATTTTCAAAATGGGGGTTTTTAAAAAGAACATAAAAGGCCCATTTTTTGGAAAAGGGGAACCCCCAACCATTGGGCGAAGGGAGTAAAAGGTTTCTGTTAATTAAAAAAATAATTTTTAAAAAATTTTTTTTATAATATTAAAGTTTTAAAAAAATAAAAAACAAAAAAAATTTTAAATGGGTTAAAAATTACAAAAATTTTTGGGGATTTTTTGTTTTTTACAAAAAAGGGCCCCTTAATTTTTTTGGGGTAAAACATTTCAAAAACCCGGAAAAAAAAAGGGGCCCTCTGAAAAAATAATTTTCCCCCCCAAGATTAAACTTAGAAAAAAGTTTAAAAAACCCGATTTTTTTAATAAAATTTTCCCGATTAGTAATAAAAACCATATCAAATAAATTTTTAGCAATGAAAAAAAAAACAGTACTTTAAGAAAAAACGCTTTTTTTTCCTGTAAATTTTCAAATTTTAAAAAAATTTTTTAAAAAAAAAAAATTTTAAATTTTTCTTACATAAAATTTCCCTTTTTTCGATTTTTTCGCCAAATTAAAAAAAAGTTTTTTGAAAATTTTTACTCAAAATTTTCTTTCATTTTTTGGGTGGTTTTAATGGGGCCAAAAATACGTAAAAAAAATTGGGGGGGAAAATTTTTTTATTAAAAAAAAACGTTTTTTGGGTTTTTTCTCCAAAAAAAACCCCTGGAGATTAAAAAAAAAAATTTTTAAACCCCAAAAATTTGTTTTTTTTTAAAAAAGCGCTTTAAAAAAAGAAAATTTTTCAAAAATGGGTGGGATGTTTTTATTTAAAAAATTTTTTCTTTAGGGAAATTTTTTTAAATTTTTCCCCAAAAATTTTTATTTTGGGGGGGCCCCTTTTCAAAAATTTAAAGATAAAAGTAGGCATTTCGGCAAAATCCCTAGTGGAAAACTGAAGGTTTTGCAAGTAAGAAATTGGAAAAATTTGGGAAAGGAACCTATTTTCAAAAAAAGTAAAAAAAAAACTTAGGGTAAAACCGTAAACCCTCAAAAATTTTTTTTAAAAAAAAAATGGCCCCCCCATTTTGAAATTTTGTCATATAAATGAAATTTTTGGGTTTTTACCAATGAAATTTTTTTTCAACAAGGGCCCTTTAAAAAAAATTTTATTATTTGGGGCCCTTTAAAAGGGTTTTCATTTTTATTTAAATTTTTTAGATTCGAACCCCATGGCCCCCAGTTTTTCAACAAATCTTTACGAAAAAGGGGTTTATGAAAAAATTTTTTAAAGGGGGCTCCCCCCTATGCAAAAATAAGGGGGGAAAAAGGGGATTTTTTTTTTAGGGCCCCTAGACCAAAACCGTTTTCCTTTTTATACATGCTTTGGCCAACCCGGGTTGGGGCTGCCTCCCCCCCTGTATATTGAAAATTATTTTCTTTTGCAATTTTTAAAAAAAAAACAAATAAGGGGTTTTTTTTTACAGTATTTTTTGTATTTAAAAAAAAAGTATTTTTAATGGTATATTTTGGAAATTTTGGGTATTTAACTTTTATTTTAATTTTATTTAACCCAAATTTCGTAGTTTTTGTGCTTAAAGGGAAGTTAAAATTTTAAGGGATGGGGAAAATAAAAAAAAAAAAAAGAAAATTTAAAGGGGAAAAATTTTTTCCTTTTAAAAAGAATAAAAGAAAGATTTTAAAGGCCCCCCTTTGCTCATTAGAGGTACAAAAAAGGCCCGGGGCGGCATAAATTTCATTTTCCTTTTTTTTGTTCACTTTTTTGGGTTTGTTTTTTTTTACCCTTTATGGAATTTTAATCCAGGTAAAATTTAAATTAAGGGGGCGGTTTTAAGGGTTTTGTTTTTAAGAAAGGGGGGTTTTAAAATCTATTACTGTGGAATTTCTTTCGATGTTTAAAAAAAAATTTCCTTTTTTATGGGCCCCAGATTGGGAGATTTTTAGGCGAACGTGAGGGGTGAAGTAGATTTAAAAAAGTGTTTGTTTTTTGTTTTTTTCTAAGGGTTTATTTCCCAAAGGAGCCCTTTATCAGTATTTTCCCCAAAATCCAGGGCGGGGGGCCCAAGGGACCCACAGTTTTAAAATTTGAATTTTCCAAAAACCCCGTTTTTGTAAATTTGGGCTGATTTTTTTTGCTCCCTAGACAAGCCCAAAAAAAATTTATTTTTCTCCCAACAACAAAAAAATACGGGGGCCCTGGGGCATCTTAATTTTTAAAAGGCCATCCCCGTTTTCCCCTAGTTTGTGTGCACC